>JAACNH010006261.1:0-17794 GCA_019447015.1 Hymenochirus boettgeri
CAGGCTGCATTAGAACCCATCGCCTGGGTCCCACATGGCTGCAAATAGAACCCATCCATAAAGGAAAAATAATTCTGAGTTAATACAATTTCCAGTACACTCAGAATTATATTCCTTTGCACCAGGAGGATAATAGTCAGATTCTCAAATAACCACCTGACCGCCCTCATCCCATGATCATGCGGGGGTAGCGGTATACAGATGGCCACATCAAGCTGGTCAATATCATAGGTTTGCGGGGTCCACATGGATTTCCGACAATTTACTTAAAAAATCATAATCGTCTTCACAAACGAGGGAGTCCCTGAACAAGGGCCCAGTGCTTTATCCACTAATAAAAATATGATGTACATATACACACCACTGTATTGGTCTACAATCAGCCTTTACTGCAAATAAACTTCCGCCCTCCATGTAGGAGGTCATATTATGCTCCTACTCAAAACGGCAGAACGCCACAGAATGTGGGTCCTACCCACCAAATCAATACTCAACAAACACTACAAAATTCTAGCTAAAATCCTTGCGACATTGTATATCATGGATTCCCCAGACCCTCCTAAAATCAAGGTATGGACAAATATTATAGACAAGATGCTACCCATGCTTTGACTATATTCATGGAAAGAGGAACCTGATCCTGGTAGAAATCACAGGTGATAGATGTTCGTGTCCTCAAACCAAGCCATAAAGGCATTGGCCGGCCAGGGCTGCATTAGAACCATCGCGGTCCCACATGGCTGCAATAGAACCCATCCATAAAGGAAAATAATTCTGAGTTAATACAATTTCAGTACACTCAGAATTTATATTCCTTTGCACAGGAGGATAATAGTCCGATTTCTCAATAACCACCTGACCGCCTATCCCATGATCATGCGGGATAGCGGTATACAGACTGGCCAACATCAAGCGTGGTCAAATCATAGGTTTGCCGGGGTCCACATGGATTTCGACAATTTACTTAAAAAATCATAATCGTCTTCACAAACGAGGGAGTCCCCTGAACCAAGGTCCCAGTGCTTATCCACTAATATAGCCAATGGGCAGAAGATCGGATCTACCCCCGACACAATGGAGTGACCCGGGGCCTAGCCAGGTCCTTGTGCATTTTTGGGAGGGTATAAAGCACTGGGGTCATGGAGAATTGAACACACAATTTATCTTTGTCAGCATTAAGTCAGTACATCTTTCTCAACGTATAACTGTAAACAATCGGCAATAGACCGCTTAATGCGTGGTAAAGGATCACACGTTATTTTACAGTACACACTAGTGTCAGAGAGTTGTTGTTTGATCTCTGACACATAATAACTGGAGTCAAGGATAGCGAGGTGTGTATTGAAAATCCTGTATCATCAGCCTTTTAACGCATTCTCTCCTTGGTAGAAATATTAACAAATTAACTTTTCATATCTGCAATTTCCAATTTATTTGTTCATTTTTAACACACGTGAATAAATGTCTAAACTGGAGCACAGAAGTTGGAGGCCAAAAGACTCTTTTAGTGATACCAAAACACTAACTTGTAAACAATCCCCAGTCCATTGGGGTGGTGAATCTGTACACTCAGGCTGGAGGCAAAAAAGTCTTCTTCTCATAATCGGAAAAAAATTATAAGGTCAATGCCTTATTTGTAATTGTTGCTTAGGTGGGTACAAAACCTAGTCCCTTGGATAGGGCCATATTCTATTCATCACTAAGGGGTACAGTTGAAAGATTGAAGATCACTTGCCTCTCTTCAGCTTCAGTTGTCTCCCCCTCTGGTACATCATTGGCTTGCCGCTACCTCCTCCATCGTCTCCCCCGACCGTCGCTCCTCCACCGGTGGCAGGTAGATGGTCTCTCGAATAAGGGGTCGGCATAATATACATATCTCTAATATACATATATATATATATATATAACACACATACATACTATTATATTGCTAGTGCTACTTTTCTGTCTGATAAATACAAAAGGGGGGGGAGCCTTTTTGAATGGGTATAAGTGTACAAAGCTGTAGTCAAGGTAATAATGAGTCAGTGGCTCAAGAACCAACCCTTGATTCACTGTTAGCAGCTGTGCCTTTTCCTTTGATTTGTGATTAATAAACACAGGATATTTGACATACAGAGATTATAAATCTGTTTGGGGAATGTATCAAAATAGGGCAATTTTGTTGCAGATATTCAATAACCCTGCTTTTGCTTAATCAACAATTAAAAACCCTCCCAGTATACCACGGAAACTGCGTTAATTTTTATAATAAATTATATTGTAGTTTCAAGTTGTATTTCTTTTTTTAAATGGATATCTAGAACATCTGTACTCAATGGAAATAAATACTATATAAAAATTTCTACTACCTCTATGCTGTGTTTTCCAAAAGATAAGATATTATGCATCAAATCAGACCCTCAATCAAACCAAATAAAAATCAGAGAATTTTACAATGCTTCACTACCTATACCAACATTATAGCAATCCCCAACTCCCACCCCGAACCTGCTAACAGAACATTTCCTGACAAAAGTAAAGACACTTCCCTAAACTTAGTTGACAAGACACTACACTACGAGAGTCAGACATCACAACGACGAACTTAGCTAAGTATACCCAGATGGCATCCCTGCGAAGTATATAAAATATGATGTACATATACTACACCACCTGCTATTGGTTACAATTCAGCCTTTACTGCAAATAAACTTCCGCCCTCCATGTAGGAGGCTCATATTATGCTCCCTTAACTCAAAACCGGAAAGAACGCCACAGAATGTGGGTCCTACCCACCAATATCAATACTCAACACACACTACAAAATTCTAGCCTAAAATCCTGGCGCACATTGTATATCAGGATATCCCCAGACCCTCCTAAAATCAAGGTATGGACAAATATTTAGACAAGATGCTAACCATGCTTTGACTCATTTTAATGGAAAGAGGAAACTTGATAAGTTTGACTCATATGGTCAATGTGGTAGGGCTCCTGAAAATAACAATGCCCATAAGGAACAAAGACTTCTGGAAGTTTACCATGTTTCCATGAAAGCTCTTAGGAACACTATCCGGGCATGTACCGAGACCCGCTATCGCAAAATTAAGTCTTAATTCCGTTATGTCTTAACAGGGATTATCAACACTTAACGTGATTTTAGACGCAACTTCCGATGCGTGCGTGATTCACGTTAACTTTGCACTCTAGACAATGCAAGTAATGTACCAAATTTTAACACCATAATGTGTGAATGTAACGTTATTTTTAGAGGTTTGTATCAGACTTTAATAGGAAAAGGGCAATGTACAGAGAGGCGGTTATATGTCGACTCATGTGATCTTAACCTTCAAGACTGGCCCATTTTTAAGGTCATTGGATGCATGGACCAATAAGAAGTCAACCATGCATGTGTGTTGCAAGGAAACATTTATGGATGCTACCTTATATATGCAACGCAAAACATTTATGCTGCATACTGTATATATTTATTAATGTATGATTCATATTATGAAGATAATACAATTAGTTAAATACTTTTGTAGCCACTACTTACGACCTTAAACATTCCAATTATAAATAACAGCAGATAATTTTTTAAAGGGACGATATCAAAACTCACAACAACTCTAGGACGAAAAACGTTAAGAGCTAACGTGACTTCTAGCGCAAACACTTATGTAATATTGATCGCAAATGCTTATGAATACAAGCAAACGGCCCGTTAGCTTTAGACCATCTTTGCGATCAGTGGGTATCGGTAATAGCCCTGGTATCTTTAAAAAGACTTTTTCCACAAGCAAATGCAAACCAGAGCGCCAAACAGACCGGTGTTCGGCTTTATTGAGCCATCTCAGTGTAAGTGCAGGCCTCTGGTTTTGCAGTATGAAGCGCCTATGGACAGATGTCACTAATATATATTACATAGGATAGGGAGAGAAATTCAGGCTTTGAAAAACTCCCTTTTAGCAATATGCAAATAAGGAACAAAGACTTCTGGGAATTTACCATGTTCATGGTAGCTCTTAGGAATGCTATACTTTTAAAAAGACTTTTACAGCATTCCACAAGCTAAATGCAAAACCAGAGAAAATGTAACAAAACAAAGCAACAGTTGCCAGGGTGGTCTCAGGGGGGGCCCCAGGGGAATCTACCCCACCCTTCCACGGCACCCCCCCACCCTCACCCTCCCAAATCATATACCCTTACAATACTTCATCCTCAATCACAGATTTCTATATTGTAAGATGCCTACGGGGAAGTGTGTAGAGGGAGGGACATTCCTCTAAGGTTTCTTACCTACAGGTGGTAGAGTAAAACCGGCAAGTTTGTTTTGGGTAAGGAATGGTTTACTTTACTCGTCTGGCACATGTAAGATGTGTACTGGGGGCTGGTTTTACTGGAATCCACAAGTGAAGGGTGGGGTGGATTCCCAATCCTTAGACCACTCTGGGTTTTCTAGTGAGTAGTATAGCTGGATTAGATTCAGCTGTCTAAAAGAGGGATTTTTTTCCCCATTTTCCCTTTTTCTCTCTGTCTGTGTAGCTAGAGGAGGCCTGGGAGCAGCCAGCCAAATGCTCTGTGAGTAAACAGACTAATTGGTATTTATTACTTGTCCTACAGTAGGGGCACTGATAGGCAGTGTGTGAACTGTATTAGAGTAGAGCTTAGATGAGCAAGAGTTTGTGTTTTTGTTTTATTTTGTACCACTGGACTGTCTGAGAAGGTATCAGCCTATTACATGTACCGCTGCTGAATAAAACACAGTTTCCATACCTTGCTCCTGGACTCAGGCTATTCTTTGCACAACCACCACTGTGACGCTGCTTTTACTGCCTACCACTTGCTAAACCCCTACAATATCTATGTGGAACCATAAATATGTAACATACAGAATGTCTTTATTATAATGTTCAGACAAAGGGGCACTCTTCCCCCCTTTCCATCTAGATGTAACTATATAATTTTCTGCTCATAGACTGGGGGGAGTTGTTCCTAGGTAAGGATATTGAGCACAAGTGGACCGCTTTTAAGGGATATTAAACCCATTACATTTCTAATTTATTCCTTTAGGGAACAAGTGTAAAAAAACACTTAATACCAGGCAAAAAAGGGAAATGGAAAAAAATAAAAAGGCTTTCAAATTTTGAAATCAGAGGGAACTGAACAGGCTTACAGGAGATAAAAGCTGTAATAAGGAGTGCAAGAAAGCAATTAAACTAGCTAAAATAGAAAATGAAAATACAGACAGCAGAACAAAGCAGTTTAACCGAAATGTTTTTTTTTTAATATATCAATGAGTAAAAAGATGAGGACTGAGAAGTGAGAACATTAAAAAATGAGGCTGAGATGGTTATAGAGGATGCTGAGAAGGCTAATGAGCTAAACCATTTTTTCCCTCTGTATTCCTATAGAGAATCATAATCCTTATAGTAGGGACTGTAATAATGAAGGGTATGAAAGAGGATATGGTACGGAAAACAAATAATAAGTTAATATCAATAACGCACCAGGACCAGATGAACTACAACCTCAGATCGAGAGCTTAGTTCAGTTTAGTTTTATCTAGACCACCATTTTTTTTAGATTCACTTTTGTCTGGTGATATGTCGCTGGATTGGAGAAAAGCAGTGTATACCAATATTCAAAAAAGGTAGTCGTTCCCAACCTGGTAACTATAGACCTGTAAGCCTAACATCAGTGTAGGGAAAGTGCGGTAAACTTTGGTTACAGGATCATATCCTTGACTTTGTCTCCAGAACTGATCTTATAGTAGTAGTCATCATGGATTTATGAGAAATAGATTGTGCTAGACGGGGCACTTCGGGTTTTGCTGGTCTGAGCCAAATTTTGAATTCCGCCCTTGATTATTTCCAGACGCGGCACAAGGTGTCGTCGCTGTGTTAAATTGGGTTTGGCTCTCTCCGTGGCCGTGGTATGTTAGTTGGCATGGCTAAAATTTTTTCAATTTTGAAATTCCTATCAATAGGTATGTAAACAATTCCTCAGACAGTCAATTAGCTATAAAGTAAATGACTAGAAACGACCTGATATTACATCCTTTTCTCACACAGCTTGTGTTGCCACTACCATATTGCTCCTTCAGGTTTTGTTGCTCAAATCAATATAATTTATTTTATAGCCTGTGCCATACATTTGGGTCAACTGTTACATATATTAGAAATATCATGTTTTCTGCAGTATAAAAGATTTAGCAAAAAGATTTGTAAAACGCCACCACGTCAAGGTAGACTCTTTCAGCAGGGCCTAACCTAACTAGTCATCCTAACCTAACAACTTAACAAGCTAACCTAACCAAATAAAATGATTTTAACAACATCATAACTGTTTACTAGGGAAAATTATTTTTTTTTCTTGACCGGTCAAGGAAAAAAAACAAACATTCCCCCCCACTATTGCCTGTTGCCGCCACTATTTGCCTCACTCTGCCTAATGAGTAGATGTGGCCTTGAAAATGTACTTGGTTTTTAGAATCAGTAGGTGTGGTATACTTGGATTTTTGATACTGTGCCACATAGGTGACTAATGTATAAACTGAGGACTGTTTGCCTAAAAAAAAACATTGTGGACATGGATAGAAAATTGGTTATTGGATCACAAAACAGAGAGAGGTGGTAAATGGGGCTACATCTATGTGGGCTAAAGTTCTAAGCTGAGTGCTCAGGGTTCCGTACTGGGGCCCTTTTTTAATCTGTTTATAATGACTTAGAAGGGGGCATTGAGAGCAGTCTGGTTTTTTACTGATGACACTAACTACGCAGAGCTTTGGAAACTTCAAATGAGTGCAATTGCTGCCAGCTGACTAGATAGATTATCTAATTGAGCGCAGTATGGGCAGATGAGATTCAATGTTGATAAATGTAAGTGATGCATTTAGGGTTTAACAATCCTCGTGCCACCTACACCATAAATAACTCTGTAGTGAATCTCAACTGTGAAAAAAGATTGTGGTTTCTGGTAGATAACAATCTTAGCTGTAGCAAACCATGCCAGGCAGCCACGGCTAGAGATAGCAAGATATTGTATTGTATAAAGAGGGGAATAGATTCAAGAAGAGAAAAAACGTTATTCTCCTCTGTACAAAGCACTGATAAGGCTTCTTGAAAATATACGGTGCAGTTTGGAACCAATTACAAGAAGGGACATCGTGAAATGGAAGCAATTCAGAGAAGGGACAACTAAATAAATATAAAATAAATATAAAAATATAAAATAAGGGAACGGAGGGTGTTTACATTGGAGAAGTGAGGTTTTCATGGGGTATGATCACTTTATATAAATATATTAATGGCCATACAATACACTCTCTGGGCCATTGTTTTTACTTATAGGTCATATCAGAGGACACCATTTGCATCCTTTACGATTGGAAGAAAAGAAGTTTCAGCTTCAGGGTAGGAAAGATTTCTTACAGTGAGAACAGTAAAACTGTAAACTGTGGAACTGTTTCCAGCAGATGTGGATGGCAAGTTCTTTGAATAGCTTTAGAAGTGGGCTAGATAATTTTCTTAAACTAAAAAATATTGAGAATTACTGGTATTAATTCATATATGCAGTTTCTGGTTGATCCAGGATACTTTCTGATTGCCATTTGGAGCAGGAAGGAATTTTCCCCCTTTTTTAGGTGTTTTTTTTTTTTGCCTTCCTCTGGATCAACTGTAGTAGTAGGGTTTAAAAAGAGGGTGAGAAGGTGGATAGATGGACGTATGTCTTTACTCACACCTATACTAGTGTACATTCTCCAATACTTTCCCCAGTTAACCAGGTTTTAATCATCTACAATCATATACAAAAATATATGCCTCTACACAAATAGATGTACCAAAACACAACGTGTACCTGATAGCATTGTATTGCTGTAATTACTGTGATAAAAGTGACAAGTTGGATATGTTTATTTTTTGTTACCTCACATAAACAGTTTAAAAAAAAAAAAGAACCCTCAAGCAATAATAAATGTGCAGCAAGCTAACGTGTACTGTTGAAAGGACATATATACAATAGCTTTTATTGGGATTCTCCCTGATCTATAGAATCCATCTCTGGGGACAAATATGAATTTATAAATTAAATGACATAATCAATCTTGCGTTTATTTACAGTACATGGTGGCAACAGGTATCAGAACATTACCATTCATTCAACACGCAATATCCTGCATGCCAGTTACAATGCTGTAACACCCCCTGCAACATTATCTTTTGGTTATATTGCACAAAGCAGCACTGCCTACTAATACTGCATTCATTGTCTCCCTGTCTGTTTGGTAGTGTGATCATAAAGTAATCTTCCCCGGTCACTGACCCGTCACAGTAATTGCTTTTGTGTTCCAGCTCCTATATATCTTGGTCATATAGAAGGTATCTTTGGTTTTCATTGTATTAGACATACTAAAAAGAGATCTGGAGAATATCCAAACCAAATTGAGGAAATTAAATACAGCACACATAACCTATTCGCTATACTCTGATTCTATTCTAGTGATTTGGGTATTTCCATTTCACAGGAGATTTTTTAAAACTTTAAATGGCTCTATACCAAAAAATAGGTATTTTAAAATTGACATAACTGGCAAATATAATTCTCAACCACCTCTGTATCATTTTTTTGTTGATCTGCCCTTATTTCTTTAGAAATCAATCTCAAAACTTATATTTCAGTGTCAATCAAGTTCCTTGCTCTCAAAAACGATTCTTCTGTGAGTATGTTTTACTGTAGCTGGAATGGTGACAGAGTTAGTTTTGACAGTTGGAATGCTGTGTGCTGTGGCAGGCTGGACAGTTGTTTGTGGGGGAAAAAGTCAGGTCGGATGGAAGTGGTTAAAGAGGGAGTGGGGGGATACTGCCTCCAAATAAAAATGGTGCTGGATTGAAAGCATGCACAACACACACAAATCTGAGTAGTGCTTACTACATGTATCAATTATAGATTAAGATCAGGCAAAGTCCTTTTTTCAGTATAGTGTTCCTTTAAAATGCAATGTAGGGAAGACGCACTTCCATGTACCGCTTATAGGTTTTATTGGACATAGCACAGACACAACATTTCAGGGTGCCCTCACATACAGTTCACTGTGTTTTTGCTTATTTGTTTGGAAATGACAAGTTAGTTCTGGAGCCTATAATATTTTCCCTTATGCTGGAACCACTCTGTATTGAAACCAACCTCTGTTGTGGTTATTGACTAAAGAAACTCCCTGATGTTGGTCCTTATTGTAAAGTTAATGTCTGGTAAACCAAAAATCCATATCCCGCAAAGGCCCTCTGAAGCTCTGTTCTCAACAATTTTTTATTAATCTTGTTTAGAGCAGTGTGCATAGTTGGCGTGCAGTGAGACCTGTCTTGTACAAAGAAGTAACAATTGGTTTTGACATGCAGCTTATCCTCTTTTGTCCCAGCGTATTACCTGATAAAAACCTGTGTGACAGCTACAGATCTCAGCTGATACTACAAACCTCTCCTGAAAATCATTGCATTTTTTTTCTTGAACAGAAAACTCTTTTCCTTGTAAAGGATTACCCGCACAAATAAACCTTTCAGAACTAAGATGCTAATGCACCCTCCTTGCAATATACACAACTTAATTAGGTTAACAGAAATACACTGCAAATTAATGTTATACACTTTTTTCTTCATTAGAGCAGGTTGTTGGTCAAAAGAAATACTTCTGTCCTATTGGTAAGGGTGGCACAAGCTTTAAAATTTGAGATAAAAAAAAAAACAGAAATCGATATAAAGTGATTAACGAAGGCTCTAAACAAACCCAGTTTAAAGTTTTACACTTCAGTTTTTTCAATTGTATTTAATTTGCAATTGTTCTCATATTCGCCATCTGTACATAATATGCAGCAGATTCATGGCAAAAAATGGTAAATATGGGCATGTGATTAACAATGGATATATATATTTGTGTTTCGCAGTTGGACCATCTGAAGCAGATAATGTGCTGAATAGTATTGGTTATCAGGGGCTGAAAAAAATGTATCATAACAGTAATTACAATATCACGGTATTGCTGTAAATACCACACAGCCTGGTGTGTGAATGATCTTGTATTATATGCACTAGACTTGTATGATTTTGTATTATTTGCACTATCTAAATGTAACATGAATGTTTTTCTATGTCAGTGTAATTATAAAGCACCAGGAAGATGATGAATCTGCATAAACCATATAAAATATATTCATACCATGTAATGTGCATTCTTTTAGATTTTAGACATTCTGGCTCTCTACCCAGACCCACACTTGGCACTTTCGGAAGTAAAAGTCTGATAACTGATTCAATACTGTTACCAAGACCCATCTTTGTGCCAGTTGCACAGGTTTCACCAAAAGGCACCGGCAACCGGCACTACACGCTTTGATTTTGCGTTTTTGCTGGCTTTAAAATCATGCGTGTGTTAAACCCTTTTAGGAATTTACCCACAGCCTTAAATGCAATATTGAATCCCATACATGAGAATGATAGCGGCTCAGAGTGAATGCCACATTATGTTTTTGTAATATTTATATGTGTTATAGTATAGTAAAAACCTTCACGTCAATTGTAGGCTGGCAAAAAAATTGATGATGTTGTGATAGTAAATAAAGGCCCCACTATTTAGACAAAAAGAATATGTTATATAGCGTTGCTTACTTAGGGTGAGGCCACACTGCAACGCACAGGAATGCGCACAAAATCGTGAGCGTTATCGCACGGATTGTGTGCGGATTCTTGCGCGTTTCGCGCTACCGCGTTCGCTTTCTGCGCAGCATGGTTTCGCCTTTTCACGTTATGGAAAACGTGCGTTAACGCACCAAAAATGGTGAACGATGCGTTACCATAACGCGACGGACGCGCATCGCTATGAGCATCGGAAACCGCGGGATTATTTGCGTTCCCGCGATTTCCCATTTTAGCGAAAATCCGCGGCGCAACGCGAGGCGAAACGCGGGCGCCAACGCGCGAAAGACGCGCTAGTGTGGCCTAGCCTTACTGTGTCTCTAGGGCAGAAAAACATAGACATATTCACAAGACTTATTTTGATACATACTTTTAAATTAATTTAATCTTTAATATACGAATCTCTGACTACTCTTGTGTGCTAACCCGTCTTTGCACATGAGGTTACTGGGGTTCAATATAGTTCCCCACTCATTGTAAGCTCTAAGTGATGTTTCTACCTACAACATAAAGTATAGAACTTTATTAACTATGTGTTGTCTCGTGTATTTATTTTTTACATGTGCTTTTGGGTATACTTAATACCGGTATATGGTTATAAAAAACCTATCCTGTGCACTATTGCCAATAATGCTAAGGCTTGAACCAATTCACACCAGTTTACATTCATGATTGATCTTGGATACATTCAGATATTATTAACACAGACTGACAATGTGAAATGTAGCCTAAAATACCGTATCATCCATAGTACTGCTGAATGCTTAAACAATTAATAAGTTGTTACAGTCCCAGATTATGGTGATCCTATTTTGTATGTAAACGCTTTTCTATAATGTACCTATCGGTGGAGCTGGGCATGAGGAAACTTGGTTAGGTTAGTTAGGGCCTGCGAAAGATCTACTTTGACATGTGGCCGCTTTATATAGAAAAACTGGGCTGTGTACATCCAGTTAAAGTGCAACTGGGACCAAAATATAAAACATACAAAAAACAAATTCTAGTGCCGCAACAATCTAATTGCATATTGGCTACCTCCATAAGGTTGCTACTACAAACAGTCTGCTAACAATGGGTAAATAAAAGCAATTAGTTAAAAAGTGGCCAAATTATTTTAAGCCCAGTCACCACGTCAAGGTTGCTTTATTTAACTGGTCCAACCTACTGGTACTTGCACGTTTTTGGCTACATGAGAGTCAGCTTAAGCATCCAGGCCACACAGGAGAAGCTGTCCGCTCATGTAGCCAAAAAGGCAAGTACCAGTAGGTTAGGACCCAGTTAAATAAAGCAACTGACGTGGTGACTGGGTTAAATAATTGGCCAACTTATAGAACTAATTGCTTTGTATTTATCCAGGGTTTAGCAGGCTGTTTGTAGTAGCAAACCTTATGGAGGTAGCCAATATGCAATTAGAGTTGTCTGTGCACTAGAATTTATTTTTGTATGGGGCAGACTTAAAAATCTTTTGGGAAAAAAATTCTATCCTACAGGAATTATGGTGGGAAATGCTTTTTTAGGAACTGTTAAAATACTGCCATGAAGTTTAAAAAACCCAATGTTTAACCACGCCCATTCCTGGGAAGCCACTCACACCTAACCCTGGTTGTGTGGGCCATTTCATGGCGCCTAGTGGTACAAGAGGCGGCATTCAAAAGGGGGGCTCAGGGGGCAAAAACCCTAGAGACGCCCCTGAATGCCGCTACCCTACTCAGAGGGAAATCTTGTAAGGTGTCCAATCTTTTAAATCCTTTTTAGATGTCTATTAACGGAGGGGAGTTATGATTGTATAAGTGTCCGGTTGCTAGACAAACAAGTTCCCTAATATCTAAAGGAATCTCTCGCCCACTGAAAGAAATATTTTATATTTATACAGTTAATAACAGATTCCGGCAGGTGTAGAGCGTGCGCTATTGTTTTGTGGATTCCTTAAAACCGACCTTACCATATAGATTGGGAAGAGACTTTAAGGGTCTAGACAGTGACAGAAGGGTGTCATCTGCAATTTATATTCTCCCCCCCCCCATCCTGTGATATCGGTAGCCCTACCTGGGTTCAAGCAGCAGGGGTTCAAGAATAATACAACATCATGGGTACCTTGAGTATGGGACTTTCTGGTAATGGTATCCCATAGTTGTGTACTAGATTGGGTGGTCTTTACAACATGCCACTAACCCGCTCGCATAGTTTCCTTTTATCCACAACCTAGACAGGACGCGGGAGGCAGGCGACCCTATCAAAGGCCTTCTTGACATCAAGTGGACAGAAACAAAGAGTACAGAGTTTGCGTATCGGCTTAATAGAGTAAGTTAATGATCTTCTAATACTGTCTGTGGTTTGCCTATGGAGGATAAAACCTGATGGCCCTGATGGAATCAGTCCGGGAGGATGCTAGTATTTTGAAATAATAATAAAATTGGGAGATAGTTTGAGCATGGGTGGTGCTTTCCATTTTTTTTGTAACCGAGATCTATGTTTCTAACAGGTCTGGCGAGAATTTCAGATCCGCCAGGATTGCATTGAAATAGGATAACATATGTGGATGACAGTTAATTAATTTTGTTTTTTAAATAATGTGAATCATCTGGAGTTTATGCTCTGAGCAATCTAGAGCAAATTGCTATTGGTGATTAGGTTTTGAATTCGTGGAGTGATGGTGGAGGTTGAATCTCCTAGGAATCTATCCAAATTTGTAATTTTTGTAACTTGGGCCTAACGTGTAAGTGGTTCCGCTTTTGATACAAATTACCAACATCTGCTATTTTCTGAGGATCAATTCTAAATTCCCCTGAGCTTGAGTTTAGTGGAAGTTTTGGTGCCAAAGGGTAAACAGGCTCGTTGCCTTTTTTAAAAAAACTTTTGCCTGTGAACCTCAGTGCCTTTTCTCCACGCTGTCTGTCAGTTAGAGACGTTTAGCTCCATCTTTAAGTGTGTTAACAGCTCTCTCTTTGCTTGTGTGTAACCTATATGAACTGATATAACCTGAATGTAGTGAGGTGCAATGAAGATCATTGTACCATGATAATACTCTGCAATGTACATTTATATAGAATATAAACTACACATTAGTATATTATTAGTAAATTGTTTTCCCCTGTATTGTTGCCCTTGGTGTAGATTCTTTCTTAAACCATAGAAAATTGTAAATTTCTAGAGGATCACTAATTATTTGCAGAATTACTTGTTTTCAAGGTTTCTGCAAGGCAAAAACATTTTGTATTAACGCTCAGGGGAGGTAATAAAAAGTTCTTACTGTTACGAAATGTTAGATAACTTGATCCCAACCAATCAGATGTTAGCTGCTTCAAATAGTAAATAAATCTGATTGTTTTGGGAAAAAATTAAGCAACGTGTGTTCAGATAAATTAGTAACGATTTTTATATATTCCTGATAGTTCTTACATGAGGTTTTTCATTTTAAATGTCCCCGAAGAGCCAATTCTCCAGTACCTGCATCTTACAGGAAAAAGCGAATTACCTTATAGATGTAGTCAACATCTTGGACCGATTGTTTAAATAAGTGTCAAGAACCATTTATGACAGCAGATTTATGAACCTAGAGGCAGGGGGTGTGGGGGGGGGTAGAACCATTGGTCTGCCATGACATGCTGTTTTTGATTGCCTTTACCGGACAATTTGAAACCCTCGTACCACAATGTCATCACATCAACTCTGCTTCTTAGACGTCTTAACACCTGCTCTTATTGCTGATCGGACTTTTCAGAGTAGATTATTGCCAACAGATATGTACAGAGCATTCTGGAATGTAGATAACACCATTGGTTGGGACTAGCAAATCACTTCAAGAAATCTAACACTTCAAGTCAGTTATCTTACGTACTATTTCCCAGAATTAACACAACCTGGATAAGGAGAACCTCAACGCTCTTGCAACAGGATCAAGGTTCCTCTTTCCATGAATATGATCCAAAGCATGGGTAGCATCTTGTCTATAATATTTGTCCATACCTTGATTTTAGGAGGGTCTGGGGATATCCATGATAATACAATAGTGCGCAAGGATTTGCTAGAATTTTGTAGTGTGTTTTGAGTATTGATATTGGTGGGTAGGACCCACATTCTGTGGCGTTCTTTCCGGTTTTGAGTAGAGCATAATATAGCCTCCTACATGAGGGCGGAAGTTTATTTGCAGTAAAGGCTGAATTGTAGACCAATAGCAGGTGGTGTAGTATAGTACATCATATTTTTTATTAGTGGATAAAGCCCTGGGACCTTGGTTCGGGGTACTCCCTCGTTTGTGTTAACGACGTATTATGATTTTTTAAGTAAATTGTCGGAAATCCATGTGGACCCCGGCAAACCTATGATTGGACCACGCTTGATGTGGCCAGTCTGTATACCGCTAATCCCCCCGCATGATCATGGGATGAGGGCGGTCAGGTGGTTATTTGAGAAATCTGACTATTATCCTCCTGTGCAAAGGAATATAATTCTGAGTGTACTGGAAATTGTATTAACTCAGAATTATTTTTCCTTTATGGATGGGTTCTATTTGCAGCCATTGTGGGAGGACCCAGCGAATGGGTTCTAATGGCATTGGCATAGGCCAGGGCTGCATTAGAACCCATCGCGGTCCCACGTGGCTGCAAATAGAACTCATCCATAAAGAAAAAATAATTCTGAGTTAATACAATTTCCAGTACACTCATAATTATATTCCTTTCCACAGGAGGATAATAGTCAGATTTCACAAATAACCACCTGACCGCCCTCATCCCATGATCATGCGGGATAGCGGTATACAGACTGGCCACATCAAGCGTGGTCAATATCATAGGTTTGCCGGGGTCCACATGGATTTCCGACAATTTACTTAAAAAATCATAATCGTCTTTCACAAACGAGGGAGTCCCCTGAACCAAGGGTCCCAGTGCTTTATCCACTAATAAAAATATGATGTACATATACTACACCACCTGCTATTGGTCTACAATTCAGCCTTTACTGCAAATAAACTTCCGCCCTCCATGTAGGAGGCTCATATTATGCTCCTACTCAAAACCGGAAAGAACGCCACAGAATGTGGGTCCTACCCACCAATATCAATACTCAACACACACTACAAAATTCTAGCTAAAATCCTTGCGCACTATTGTATTATCATGGATATCCCCAGACCCTCCTAAAATCAAGGTATGGACAAATATTATAGACAAGATGCTACCCATGCTTTGACTCATATTCATGGAAAGAGGAACCTTGATCCTGGTAGAAATCACAGTGATAGATGTTCGTGTCCTCAAACCAAGCCATAAAGGCATTGGCATAGGCCAGGGCTGCATTAGAACCCATCGCGGTCCCACATGGCTGCAAATAGAACCCATCCATAAAGGAAAAATAATTCTGAGTTAATACAATTTCCAGTACACTCAGAATTATATTCCTTTGCACAGGAGGATAATAGTCAGATTTCTCAAATAACCACCTGACCGCCTATCCCATGATCATGCGGGGATAGCGGTATACAGACTGGCCAACATCAAGCGGTGGTCAATATCATAGGTTTGCCGGGGTCCACATGGATTTCCGACAATTTACTTAAAAAATCATAATCGTCTTTCACAAACGAGGGAGTCCCCTGAACCAAGGGTCCCAGTGCTTTATCCACTAATATAGCCAATGGGCAGAAGATCGGATCTACCCCCGACACAATGGAGTGACCCGGGGGCCTAGCCAGGTCCTTGTGCATTTTTGGGAGGGTATAAAGCACTGGGGTCATGAAGAATTGAAAACACAATTATCTTTGTCAGCATTAAGTCAAATCTTTCTCAACGTATACCTGTAAACAATCAGCAATAGACCGCTTAATGCGTGGTAAAGGATCACACGTTATTTTACAGTACACACTAGTGTCAGAGAGTTGTTGTTTGATCTCTGACACATAATAACTGGAGTCAAGGATAGCGGAGGTGTGTATTGAAAATCCTGTTATCATCAGCCTTTTAACGCATTTCTCTCCTTGGTAGAAATATTAACAAATTAACTTTTCATATCTGCAATTTCCAATTTATTTGTTTCATTTAACACACATTGAATAAATGTCTCAACTGGAGCACAAGAAGTTGGAGGCACAAAAGTACTCTTTTTAGTGATACCAAACACTAACTTGTAAACAATCCCCAGTCCATTGGGGTGGTGAATCTGTACACTCAGGCTTGGAGGCAAAAAAGGCTTTCTGTCTCACTAATCGGAAAAACTTATAAGGTCAATGCCTATTTGTAATTTGTTGCTTAGGTGGGTACAAAACCTAGTCCCTTGGATAGGGCCATATTCTGTTCATCACTAAGGGGTACAGTTGAAAGATTGAAGATCACTTGCCTCTCTTCAGCTTCAGTGTTCCCCCTCTGGTACATCATTGGCTTGCCGCTACCTCTCCATCGTCTCCCCCGACCGTCGCTCCTCCACCCGGTGGCAGGTAGATGGTCTCTCGAATAAGGGGTCGGCATAATATACATATCATTATATATACAATATATATATATATATATACACACATACATACTATTATATTGCTAGTAGCTGCTACTTTTCTGTCTGATAAATACAAAAGGGGGGGGAGCCTTTTTGAATGGGTATAAGGGTAAAAAGCTGTAGTCAAGGTAATAATGAGTCAGTGGCTCAAGAACCAACCCTTGATCACTGTTAGCAGCTGTGCCTTTTTCCTTTGATTTGTGATTAATAAACACAGGATACTTGACATACAGAGATTATAAATCTGTTTGGGGAATGTATCAAAATAGGGCAATTTTGTTGCAGATATTCAATAATCCCTGCTTTTGCTTAATCAACAATTAAAAACCCTCCCAGTATACCACGGAACTGCGTTAATTTTTATAATAAATTATATTGTATGTTTCAAGTTGTTATTTCTTTTTTAATATGGCTATCTAGAACATCTGTACTCAATGGAACTAAAATACTATATAAAAAATTTCTACGATACCTCTATGCTGTGTTTTCCAAAAGATAAGATATTATGCATCAAATCAGACCCTCAATCAAACCAAATAATATCAAGAGAATTCTTCAATGCTTCACTACCTATTACTAACTATATACCAATCCCAACTCCCACCCCGAAACCTGCTAACAGAACATTTCCTAGA
>JAACNH010006262.1:0-17792 GCA_019447015.1 Hymenochirus boettgeri
CAAGATTCTTGTATAGAACCCAAAATTAAAACAAAAATACACATTTTTGAGAAAAGCATATTTTGCTTTATTTTATTTTTGAATATTTTTTTAAATTTTTGTTTTTTTCTTTTATTTAAATGAGGAGAATTCTTTCAGATGATAAGAGCTTATTACAATCACATATTTGAAGGTGAGAAAGTAATGGGACCATTACGGAACCAAGTGTGTTACGTTTGGAACATGGTGTTAAAGGAATACACCCATTCCAGGAAAGTAGAAGCTTGTGTGTTTATCCAGGTCACTTTAAAAGATTTTATCATACTTTATTTTTTAAAAAAATATATAAAACGCTTGACATCTGTCACCTCACTGGACTACCCTCCTTGTTTGACAATATGTTATGAAAAGACTACGAGTAAGAAAAGAAAGAGTGCAACATCAATTTGAATCAATCGTATCGTAATATGCTGATTGGATTTTGCATTAGCGGTAAACCACTAGAATAGGAGATTTGGCTATGGTGATGGTTAAACGCACAGATCATCTTTACCGTGATGGAAAAGAATATACGACCGTTTAAAACTGCCAGAAAACACCAATGATACTTGGATACAGACCTTGTGATCTTTCCCCATACAATGGCCTACAACTCTAATTGTTTAGGTATCTGCAGAGCAATAAAGTTTTTGAAGAGGATATTTACAAATACATGAAACACCTAAGTGAGTTTTAGCCTCTTCAATGGCAAGCCAGTCTCTAATACATACTGTACATTGCATACACACAATATTTTTACTGGGCTAAATGGCGGGGGGGGGGGGGGGGAGAGAAAATTGTGCCGGGGAACATTTCAATATATTTATTACTAAAGCCTCATACACATGTGCGATCGCGGGACTGGCCCGCAATGCACGATGTGTCCGAACTTCGTTTCGGCCGATAATTGTCCCGTGTATGGGCCCTTTGTTGGCCGAAACGGACAGTCGTTCGCAGATCTGCCCAGTCGATCGGTCAACGATCCCCTACCGAACGGCCTTTTCGGGCAATAAAGTGCCCACACACAGGACAATTATCGCACGGAACGAACGTTCGGACACATGGTGCGTCAGGACCCACAATCGCATATGTGTACAAACCTTTAGTTTACCCAGCATATTAACTACATCAGTAAACGAAAAATCGGGTGAAGTTACTAAGATCATAACAGGTCACGTTGTTTTGGATTTTTTTTTTTTTTTAGTTACCCCTGTAGATCATGAGTTTATGTTCTACCAGAATAGCAAAAAAAAACCCAATTCCAAACAATCTTTGCCGCAGCAAAAAACTTTCTTTTCTGGGGAAAAAACAAAAAAAGGTACCCTCCAGTAAAGATTTATTCTGCACATACTATGTTGAAAACAAAGGATACTCCCCATTAGCTTACACTATCCGCCTACTCGCACATAAATACTTCTCATTTTAAAATAACTCATTTAATTATGTCACTACAATAATGCAGAATATTTACAGTATAAAGTAAAATGCCACTTTTTAAATTGGGTGGCAAAACTGCCAAATTTAAAGAGGGATAGAAAATGATATTGCACCATTTAGGATATTTAACCGGGGATGTAACCATGTGTTTTACCCAGAACCCCTCAGCAGAGAAGCACACAAGTAAAGGACCTTGCACCAAAAACCCTAAACTTTTTGCAAGGCCTTTTCTATGCAAAATAGATTCCATGTACACAGACATTACCTTTAAACTTTAATTAATTTTCTCCTTAGTTTTAGACCTACAACATATGCAGTGTAATTGTTAAATAACAAATAAAAGGGTGGGGCGGAATGACAGTCAGGGCTATAAAATCTCTAAAACCGTGGGATAAATAACAAATACCAGTTTCTTACAGCCAAGGCTGCATAATATAATCTATTGCACAGACACCTTCAAACATATTGTATGTGAAATCAATTAAACAGAACAATTGGCATATTAATAGTGGAACATGCCAATAAACATTGAATTCTAAGAACAGGACACCCGCTTTAACCTTTTAACATTTACTTTTGGTAAGCGGTAAAAAGTGGCCATACATGTATTTTCATCCAATTCCCGGTTTTGCGTGTGGTGTTAGCCAACAAAAAGAGGCGGACAGAATAGGACTGTTTACATTACCAGATGGTCCCCCTGTTTTTTTCTTTTTTGCTCACAAAACCAGGTCATTCATTTACATGAGGGTTTAAAAGGGAAGACCAGGTTTAAAGGCAAGTTTAGTTCACAGAAGGCATCGCTGAGACCATAATAAAGGTGTGGACGTTCCAAATTCCTACAATCAGAATGACGTCTCAGAAGGCTGCATTGCATCAATTCACAGATTATTAAAATCAGAAGATGCAACACCCAAGGTATAGCAAAGGACATTAATCATAATCTATTCAATTTCCTTTATTCTGCCAAACATTGCTCTCCCATGTACACAGGGCACATTTCTGGGCATATTTAAATGCTGCTATGCCAGGGAATATTTTGAAAAGGCGTATAGTTATGTTACTGTAAACGGATTTCAAGTCTTCTGATAAAACTACCGCATCCAGATTATGATTTGCTAGAAGAAGGGAAAAAAACAGCTTGACTAATTAGAAATTTAGACTACTAAGTGGACAAAGATGTGGCATTGTTCATTATTCTACTAAGCCAGCAGTTCTAAATTACTGATCTTGTAACTTGGTAAATTAACCTATAAAACTGTACAATAAGGTTTAAAACCCAATTCTTTTCAAACCCTTTTTTTTACTGACAATCTCGGAAAATATGAACAAAAAACAATGAAACACCCTAAGGCCTAGTATACGCAGGACATTATTTTGTCCACCCAACCTGATAGTTTGGTCAGATCGGGCAGAGATACATGTCAGAGCACTAATTGGTGAATCTTTTGCTCAAGATATTGGCCTGAAGCATGTACCAGGCCTAACAAACCTTTCCAAGCAGTAAACCCAGTTGTATCTGTAAGCCTAAAGTTTACTGGTTACAGCTACTGGTTCTATACACAAACATGGATTTATTGACTTTCCTTGAAGCAACTACTACTACTGTGATTGGTCAGTATCCTTACCCTCTGCTGTTGATTGGATACCCAATAAATTAAGTGCCAAAAACTTTGCATGAATAAACCATTGGAAATCGTAAAGAACGTGGCCCATATCAGAAACTTGCCGTTAGATGGTATTTTCTAAAGATGCTTAAAGCTGGGGGTAGGCGTTTGGATTGTAAAACCCACTGGCCTATTTAAGATGCTCTCTTAAAGTTCAATATTTAGTAACCATCTATTGAAATCATTACGTAACGTACAGTGATTTAAAATGTGAAGAAGGGGAGTTGTGTTTGACTCGTGGTGTTGCACTGCCACACCCAGCCTGCTATAGATTCATCACGGTGCTTAAGTGTACTAAAGGCTCCAACAAACCAGAAAAGGGTGGGGGCGGTAGGGGAGATATACAATATGCTTCTGAAGAGTCCACAGAAGTTCATTGATTTCTTATTTCTTCATTGAATGCATTGCTTTCATGGACACCTCCCCACCCGCTAATGAAGAACTTTAGTCTCTCAGCTGCTCGGAACGTATTTCGTATCCATGCAAAGTGTCCTCGTCTGTTTTCAGTGGTTCATGGGAAAGGTAAGGTTAACGGCTATACATACCGGGGAGGAGAGGGGTTTAAAATATATATAAAAACAAGCAGCTAAGTTGGAAAGGTTTACAAACGCTGCTTTTAAAGAAAGAAAAAAAAGAAACCAGTCAGGTTGATACTATCAAGTGAGAAGTACCAATATCTGCTTCATGGGGGCGGAAAGAGGATCATGGGAAGATTACCACTGACTGTATGGTCACAATTAGGGAGGAATTGGAAAGTGAACTGGGTGAGTAAAGGGAAATGATGCATCCCATAATATTCAGAAGTCTTTAAGTTATGACAACAGGAAGTCTTTTTGTAAGTTTTTTTAAAAAGAATTGTAATAAGGTCCGGCTGTCCGTGTGGCTACAGATGCACGAGGAAAAATCCAAAGGGCAGCTGATGAGGGGGGGTGAGAACTAGCTGGTATATACAATGGGCCCTCGTTTCAGGCTTTGCTCTCTTCCACTTTCACCACCTGAGGCTTGATGGCCCCTGTCCGAACTGGCTTCATCTGACTTGCCGAGGGCTGTTCAGAAAGTTTAGGAGACCTCAGGCCACTTTTGTTGTCATCAGATCTGTGTTTTACCTGTTTGATAAAAGTATAAAGTAAAATATACAGAAATAAAATAAAATCACCCCCAGAGTTCTGCAAAATAGGAGGTTCCGCATGCAAGTCCTCCAATACAGAAAACAAGGTGACAGAGTTCTTCTTTGTCTAGAAAAAAGTCACATTGCCCGTCAATGTTTAAAGGAAACTCTATGACCCAGCCTTACAGCTAAACTGGAGCAGGAACTCAATAGCAGAGGGTTTTTGTATTTTTAATTTTCAGTGATGGCAAATCTTTTCTGTTATGTGCCACTGAGAATTTCTAGGACAATGTTCTGCCAGTTACTGGACATCTAATGATGTCAAAATTGTAATTGTTATAATTTCCTTATAAAAAGTGGTGTTCCATGTGATTGGTTGTCTTAACTGGCTATACCATGTGACATTTAAACAGAATTCTGCTGTAATATGTGGATTATAAGGAGGTGTGTCCAATTCCACTATAAGTAAATGTATATTCCCACAATTGCAAGTGACATCTTCCAGGCAAAGAAAAGGTGAATGGCAGGTCTTGGACACATTTTCAATGAACATTTTTGAGGAAACACAAATAGCCAACAAGACAACGGGCATTACAACACAGACATGCACACTAAGCTGCATTATAAAGCCAGATGTACAACTACACTGCTGGGTGGCCGTTTACTATTTGCTCAGCTGAGAGGGAAGGTTACGCAATGTGCTCATTCTCCATAGGAAGCAATGAACATGAACAAGATGATATAAAATGGGTTTGGCTCCTGGTAAAAGGGTCTTTTCTTTACCTGTTGAGGGTAGTGTCCCTGCACAGAGCCCAAGTTGGAAGATGGCCCCGGTCCAGGTGACTTTCCTCTCGGGCTAGCTGAGCTCGGCCTTGAAATGAAAGGCAACCATTTAAGAACAGGCAAAGCACAAAACCTTCACTAAGATGGGCCCCGGGATTAGAACCAATGGAAGATATTGGATCACTTGCTTTGCCATGGAAAACCATTGACTGCCTTTATAACTGCTGTAAGCATTCAGCATAATGTCACTTTACTTAATGTAGTGGTAATGACAGACATCCGTTCTCTTAAACTTAAGACACTGCCAGTAAAGGCCCGTACACACATGCGATCATGGGGCCCGACCCACGATGGTACGAATGGCCATTTTGGCAGACTATTGGTTAATGTATGGGCGCTCAGTCAGCCAGCCATCTTGATCTGCCTGGTCAGATTGTCAGCGCTGCCCGACCGAGCGCCAATACAATTACCAATACTCAGCTGAAAAGGGGTTTTCATACACCATCCTGCATCGCGGGCCAGGCCTTCAGCCTCAAACTATTTAGCAGAGAGCATGTGCGCCTATTCTACAGCATAAGCATATAAGTTAGTCTGCAGTCACAAAACCTGGCCAAGAGATGTCAAACTTGCTGCCTTTTCCATTCCCCTAATCAGCTTAGTTCTGGGAGTCGTGGTTCACAACAGATTAAGTGAAATGCTCATAAAGCTTAAAGGCAAACCAGTCTGTAACAGGATGTAGAGCATAGGCCCAAAACCTGCTGTGAACTACAAGCCCCAGCAACCCTTAGCAAATAAACAAATGCCTTTAATGCCTGAAGTTGCAGACAACGGCAGCAAAATAAAGAGCTCAACATCTGTGCGCTTGTGCCATTGCAAAAGAAGCCGGACAGGATAGGAAGCCAGGGTGGAGGTGGGGAAAATATAGATAGGTGAAGCAACATAGAATTTCACACCTTCGACTTGCCAGGGGGTGATTGTTTGGGAGGAGGTATTAGCTTCTTACCGATAAGAGTGCTGTGTTTGCATGGCTGCTGCAGTCGTCATACTCTGTTTGTCTGCAAAATGGAAGCTTTTCATTTCCATCTGAGAGGACTAAAGGAAACAAATGAGACAAGTGGTAAAGACAGCAATATAGACCTGATTCTATTATTACAAAGGGCCTGTACTTTATTTATGCCCTAGCACTTTGATTGGCTTCTGGGCTGTTTACTGTTTCAGCCAATTGAAAGCTTCCACCCAGTGACATCCAGACCCATACAATTTATGAATTTCATACACAACAACATATTTGAATAAAGAATGACATGTTCACTCCATTATTACCTCTCTGCTATTCAGCAGTGAAGGTTGCATTCTCCGTGGAGCCCCAACAGGCAAGTTTTGTCCTTGAGGAAGCTGAATGGACTGTGGTAGGATCATTGTCTGTTGTCCTGAACTATATCGGGGCATCTGAAGCTGTGAACCTGGCATTGGCATGGTCAACTGTAAACAAGAAAGGATAAGCACAAGTGTACAATATGCTATAGCAGAATCATACAAAATCCCAATGCAAATCCCACTTCCTGTTCCATAAACTCTGGCAGAATTCCATCTAATATTATTTCCCATAAAGGCTTTTCTTGCATTCTCTGCTGTGTGGTCTTAAACACTCCCCATCCCTGAAACTGCTCTTAATGCATCTACCAGATTCTCCCAGGCCTATTTGTATAATAATCATTCCAATTTATCAGACCCTGGTCTTAAAACAAGCCATGTAGCCTGGCGACTAACTGGGTAAACAACAAATGGCAAACCAGGTGACAATTTCTCTTTACCTGAGTGAGCTGGGAGTCCATCATTTGAGATGCTTGGCTCAGCTGGCTTTCATAAACAAGCTGCTGGTTTCCATTCAATGCCTGATACGGAGAAGTAGCCTGTGTTTTTACCATCTCCAATGTCTGCATGCCAGGGAAAGGAGAGTAAGGAGGCTTTAGGCCATTGCCGCTGGTCAGAACCATGGCACTTGGTTGGGAGAGACTCGGGTGCATGTAGACTTGGGACCTAAAAAGAAGAGAACTATTCAGCAAAATCCAGTCTTAATAGAACAAAGTCACAGAGATAGAGAGAGAGACATGCACACACCATCTAAATAGCTACTTGGTATCTCCTGGAGAAGGGTGAGTGCGAGGAAGTGACTGGACACATAGTATCTGACTTTTTTTACAGGTCAAATTGGGCTGATATCAGTCTTAAAGGGCATGTCCACCCTGCACCCAAATGACATTCAGCAAATGAATAGATGCATTACTAACCAGATATTTAAGGATATTCATTGTCCCCATTCTGGCTGAGAAAGCTGGCCCCTCCTTCCATGCAGTCAATCAAGGCTGTGACAACTGACATCACAACCAGTGATTGACTGCTGATTCCCCTGCTGTCTCCACTGCACATGCTCAATCTTATAAAAAGCTCATTAAGCAGAGGTAAGAGGCTGAAACCTTTTCCAGAACAGAAAAGAACTAGTGATTAAATATCTGGTTACAAATTAGCAGGTAATGGGGACTTCAGTTTTAAGGGTGGACATGCCCTTTAAGCCATTAAGTACAATTTGTTAATCAACCTTTTCTATGCAAGACAAATGAATACACATTTGTACAGTCATTGAAATATACAAAAGAAACACTATTGTATTTACCTGAAGGGCTGCATGGAGCTGTACATATCCTGAGACTGGGACACGGGCAGACCCCCTCGCAAACCCAGCTGAGCTTGAGCCTGTAGAGAAGTATGAAGGGAAATCGGGATCTGCTGTGCTGCTGCAGCCTGGAGAGGAGGGAGACGGTTAGATAGGCAATAGAACCTACCTCAGTGTGTCCTCAAAACCAAATCTATACAACAGACTAGATATTGCTACCAGTCTGCCATGTCTAGATAGAACTGCTCCCTACTTAAATAAAAAGGGAAGGCTCTAAGGCTGGGTACACACCAGACGATATGTATGGCCGTCTGTCCGATTCACAGCACTTTCGGTCGGCCGAAAATATCGGCTGGTGTGGGGCGGCCGGCCACGACCGACATTGATCGTTCATTATTCCGGATCGGACGAACGAACAAACGCATTGGAAAATTCAGATAGATCGTTTGCAAATTCGGCCGCGGGCGAATTTGCCGTTACCGAAGGACATTTATCTCAGCCGAGCGCTCGATACAAATAGTCCGGCCGTGTACCCAGCCTAACAAATCTAGCCAATCACACTACTTCCTTAGCACGGACTTAATCCAAGTCTCACTAACAATGCCGTGCGCCAGAGAACATTCTTTGTAATGTGGCCCTTTCAGTTTTAATCCACTCAGCCAGAAACCTGTTTCTCGGAGTTGATCTACTCTGCCATTCAGTCTCTCAGCAGGAAAATCTCCTCAGATCCCTTCTGAGTACATAGTGAAGGGTCAGCAGGATCTATTGGAACATCACAGAGACTAAAAATAGACCTCGTCTCTATCTAGGTACAGCCACTAGGGGGCATTTCACAAGTTTGCATTCTTAAATGATGGGAGACATACCTGCTGGTAACCTTGCTGTTGAGGGATCGTTTGTTGAACTAAACGGGGTTGGTTGGTAAAAACATGTCCATCCAGGTAAAGGGGGGTGATATGGTTTCCTGAAATAAGGAAGTAGACATTACACAGAGGAAGTAAAACAGGTCATGTATTTTTAGAAGTGGCGTCAGATGGGTAATCTGGGATACGGGCCAAGAGAGCCTCACCACGGTAATCTATTAAATGCCGAGCGCGGTCTATAGGAATATTCACTACCTCCCAATGAATTATAGAAGTCGGGAAATAGATCCATTCGCACTATTGTAGCTCTTTAAGACTAAAGGATTGTGGGAGAAACAAGCCCACAATTCCATTTTACCTCATAGGATTGTTCACCTGATAGGGACCTTTAGCTTGATAATTTATAATGAGGAACTGATTCTAATACAGTGGGCTTATTGGTTTTAAATATAACAGCGTGTGGCTCCATTAGACAGGAAATTACATGAAGTTCACATTAATTTTGCCTTTTTTTCCCATCACAGCGCCATCTGTAGTTCAAGATTGCTCTGCAATAAGCTGCCCTTGTATTAAAACGCTAGTTCTGTCTGTGCCACATGCCAGATTGTCTTATTTAACTCTAAGCAAGTCCAAACCAATCTCTCCCCAAAGTCGAGGTAGGAAAAAGCATTAAACTAGATGGTATGTGCCTCTATTCAGCCTTACTGTCAATGTTACTATTAGTTGCCATTGCTACCCCTATAAGTTATATGTATTACAAAAATGATGCTTTGTCTCTCAGAAACAAATCTCCTCAGGTCCCTTGTGAGTACATTGTGAAGGGTCAGAAGGATCTATTGGAACATCACAGAGACTAATAACAGTGGACAAAGTAATGTATTTCACGCAGGCTTGGTTGCAGCCACCCAAAGCAGCCAAGTGCAGGTCCACATAGGCACTAGATCACTAATAAGTGCAATGAATAAATATTGCAACCAGTCCTCCATCTTTAGCAACAATTGGCTTATACAGGGGCTTGTGCAGTTACAACATTGCAATTGATTATGGATGGGTTACCAAGTTGTCCTAAACACACAGCGTGCATCAACCGATACTGTTATTCACATGTAACATTTATAATAATATAATAGTTCCGTAATGTATGGAACAAAGGGCATGTGTTTACCTGGGATGGAAGCAGAAGGGGCAACTGAAGCTACTGGCATAGGTGGCATTGAAACACCTCCAAAGGAACTGTAGTTTATGCCAGTGGAAGCTCCCACGCTAGAGGGCGGCTGTATTACTGAGCCGGGACAAGCAGGGGAATTCTGTTCGGGTAAGCTAGGCGAGTTTTCCCAGGCTTTACGGGCAGATTCCATCTATGAAGGTAAAGAAAAGAAATGTGAGACAATGTGGCAGCTTTTCCCTTAAAGGAGAACTATAGTGTGTATTTTTTGTTTTTTTAAAAAAACAATTAAAAAAATAAATAAATAAAAGTACCAAGGACAGGATATAGGACTGGTATTTCCTACCTCCCAATATTGTTTCTGTGCATCAGCCTAAAGAAAACAGATTCTGCCAGTCTTCCTCCTTTAATACAGTAATAGTCCAAGACTAACCTGGCAATGTAAACTGCATGTGCTGTGCTTACTAAAACAATATTGTCAGATGGAATAATCAATCCAACCTCCCTGCCCAGTTGCTTTCCTAAAGGTTCATTTTTAGACTAGTTATCCTTTAAAAGAGCAAGTTCAACTCCCAAATGAAAAACTCTATATAGGTAAATCACTATAGTTAGATGTAGGCCTAATCCGTTGCTCTTCTACTTTCCTCTTCCTCTCAAAAGGTTTCAATCCCCATTTCAAGCCCTTCAAGCTTTTAAATGCTCACAGGGGGAATCTAGGGGAATGGCATTCAGTGATTGGCTGTGATGTCATCTGTTAAACCCATGACTGACAGCTGTTGACTGGAAAAACCAGGAAGCAGAAAGAAAGGTAACAGAACAGCAGGTAGTATTTCAGATTAGACGAATATCTCTCACTGTTGCAGTTTTGAGGGTGTTATTTACCTATAGACCATTTTTCATTTGAATGACCTTTAACAGTTTATTACAAACTTAACTTTAAAGCAATGACTAGAAATCATCCTGAACATTCTGATTCTTCACAAAAAGGACAGAGCAACGAGCAGCTCGCTAGAAATCCCCATCTTAGCTTTAGGCTAAAGCTGGGTACACACACTAACGATAAAGCCCCGATACCTATAGAGGAGTCTAGCGCGGCCGATGGAAACACACAGTCCCGAGCGTTCTCCTTATGAAGTTCATAGGGAGAACGCTCGGGACTGTGTGTATGCAGATCTTTGAAAGATGGCAGACAGGATCTTGCAGATCCATTCTGTCATCTTTCAGAAATCTGGACTGTGTGTACCTAGCTTTAGGCAGCTCTTCAAAGAGGAGAGATTAAAACCTGAAGCAGCACAGAGGGGGACGTGCACTGTGAACTCCCCTGGGTTCACCTTCTCTGTAATCCATGCATGTTTCCTGGCAGCACATTATGATCTGCAAGCCAGACTGTTCGTATGATCAGCTGCTAGACTACTTTGGCAGGCAACCAATCATAAGCCAAACAGCGTGCACGTACACTCCCCATCCCCCACCTTAAATCACTGAACTTGCTTGTCTTTAAAAATAATGATGTGCTCCCACATAGATTGACATTAAGGGAAAAAAACATGCAAACGGCACAGGATAATGCGACAGCAGGGACAGACCACATACCTTTAAAGTGAGATCTGCATTTGGATAAGACATAGGGTTTAGACTCATGCCCTGTTGTATATGGTGATCTCTTCTCAGCATTGGTATAGACTGGGTAAGTCCTGCCTAGAAAACAAAACAAATACAGTAAGGTCACAAGTAACAAGCTGCCGATATAGCAATCCTTAAATAAGTTATCTTATCTATGTAATTCCTAATGAAGGCTGCTGCCACGCTACAACGCGCATGAAATCCGCGAACGTAATGTGTGTTAACGTGCATTTGCGCCAATATACGGTTATCCGAGCACACGCGATTCACAGAGTAAGGTGATTGAATGCACTCCAAAAACAGATCTTAGCGCATACAGTGTGGCCACCCACATTGTGTTAGCCTACCATGTGTTTCTCACATGCTAACGGATCGCAGACCACAAATGAAATTACGTGAGAAATGTGCTAGTGTGGCCTAACCCTAAAGGGGCATGTCCACCCTTAATCAAAAAGTTGTTACCAGTTTATTACATGCATTAGTAACTAGATATTTAATGATAAATTCTATTACTTTCTGGCAAAGGAATCTGCCTCCTCCCTCTGCTCAATGAGCTTTTTATAAGCTTGAGCATGTGCAGAGGAGGAAGCAGGTTTAATAGCAGTCAAATCATTGGTTGTGATGTCAGCAGTCACAGCCTGGATTGACTGCATGGATGGAGGGACCAGGTTACTCTACCAAAATGGTAACAGGGGTTGTGGGCAGGTAACTGACCGTTGACCATTTTATTTTTCTTTTAAGGGTGGATATGCCCTTTTAAGATACATCGTACAATCATTATGTGTAGAACACTGCAGTTACTGCCCCCTCCCCTAGCACATTGATCTCAGGTATGCTCAGTGTCAATCACCAAGGGAGAGAAAGGGATCATCCAATCAGATATTTTGTTTCTCCCTGTGCTAAAAGGAGAGGGGAACATATGGAAGTGAAACAAGGATTTCAATCAGGTATTGGTAATTACAGAGAAAGGAAAAACAGTTAATTTAATTTGCAGTTTATTGCCTGTAAGTCAGGAGAAAATCCTTATAGGGTGGACTCTAATATCCATCTCTCAGTCACAGAGTATCCTCAGTTCCCTTCAGAGTACATATTGAAGGGTCAGAAGGATCTATTGGAACATCACAGAGACACGGCACTTACATAATCTAGTCTACTGGATGACTGTCCCTGTATCACAGACTGGTGATTATTGAAAACTACAAGTCTTTTCAACTGTACGCAACAAAAAGCTGGTAATTTGACTTAATGGTCAACTGAAATCTTCTATAGTCTCTTACCTTGCTGGTTAACGCATCCTGTAGCTTTGTAACCGTGCTGGCGGCTGGAACTGTTGCGGCCCCTGATGGGAGGGAGTAGTCAGCATCCTGTAGGACAGAACATAAAACCTGTAGTTTTTCTTTATTGTGCTGCCCAGAAATACATCATGGTGCACATGTCCATACCAGCCCTTCAGGGATAGCCAACCAGTAGGACTCCAGATTTTTTAAAACTACAACTCCCATAATTTAGATGTTAAAATGAGGAATGCTGGGAATTTTCAACAGGAGGACTACTGGTTGCCTGTCCCTAAAGCAAGGCAACGTAACCTATTAACAGGCCGCACCGCAAGTCCCAGTCCAACACTTCTAAATGGTGAAAACAGGAATTTCTCACTTTTGCGCTTACTCCAAATTCAATGGGTGGAACAGGAAGGACAGAATCCACGTGAATTTCTACTCCATTTACCGGAGGGACGCCCCCATCCAAACGCTCAGTTCCCTCGGATCCTTTGCGGTGTTTCAGTGAACGCTCATTGCCAATGGGTCCAGGTTTATGTTCCTTGTTCAGTCCAGAGCCCGAGTCCAATTCCTTACAAAGCAAAACAATGGAACATGTTCTAATAAACAACAACATTCTAGAGACTCAGAATATGAGATAAGCCAGGCACTAAGTGCATCACTTCCTGTGCCGACAACAAAATATTCTATCAGGGCTAGGCCTCACTAGCGCGGTTGCGATTTTTGCTAAAATGTAAATCGCGGGAACGCAAAATTCACGCGATTTCCAATGCGCATGCAAGTCCGTTGCATTGGTAACGCATGCGTTCACTATTTTTGGTGCATTAACGCATGTGTTTCCATAACGGAAAACTGCAAAACGCACAAGAATCGCGCACACACCGCTCGCGATAACGTTTGCAATTCCTGTGAGTTTCTGGGACCCCACCCGCTGAGAGTGAGGCCACACTGAAACTATCAAGCCCTGGATATGCCGGAACCTGTATAACAAGTGTCTATTGGTTAAAACGTCTACAAAATATATTTTCCACTAATATATCGTTTTCATTGTGACTAAGTATAAACTATGTGCAATATAAGGTGACCTCAGTGCATAAAAAAATATTTTAAAATGTATTAAAAACTCCTATGGTAATAGCCAATTAATTCTGAACCATAAGTTGTCCATTATCTATTGCAATGATGACCAACCCACGATCTGGCCGAGATTTTTGCAGACACGCGAGTGGGCGTAGCAAGGGTGTAACCTGTTGCGCGGGGGCAGGGTTACTCCCACAGCCCGGACACAGCATGGGCCAGGTTGGACACCCCTGATCTATTCTACAATTCATATAGGACACTAGTAACCATCTTTCAAATCAATTTACAAGCTGAGATCTGCCTGTATCCTGCAGCCATCTCTCTCCCCCTGGTGGCAGCATTCCTGACTGAACTCCACTGAATTAAGTGTCGGCATGTGTAGAAAGACCAGTAAGAGGGGGGCGCTGTCAGCAGGTGGAAACAGAGCTGCAAGATTGTGTAAGTAAACACAGGCAGATCTCAGCTTGTAAATGGAATTGGGAAATAGCAGCTAACTCCCAGAATCCATCCAATCTATTGGGCTGTGGGAAGATGGTCTATGGCCATATACCAGAAAGTCCAAAGTGTTTGCCAACCTCCAAGAAATGTTTAGCATGCAAACATTCAAACCGGTAGCTAAACATTTCTTAAGAGGTTGGCAACACACTTTTGACCTAATGGTATATGGCCAAAACCCATGGATATTTAGGTGTGGGCACCGGAAGTGACATCACAGGAAATTATGCACTTTATGCTTTAAAATGTAATTGCACATACAGGGAGATTCAATAAAAGTTCTTATCGTTTAAAATGGTGCTAATTTTGCCCCAACCAATCAGATCTTATTTAACATTTGTAAGCTTATATCTGATTGGTTGGGGCAAAATTAGCACCATTTTAAACAATAAGAACTTTTATTGAATAACCCTGTTAATGCTTTAACACTTGGCTTGACAAAGGCCTGGAATCAATGACCAAAACATCGCCTACATGTAACCTAGCTAATTAAAGTCAATTTTTCACAAAATCGTACTGAGTGCACTACAAATTTCAAATCCCCTCACTCGCACACAAACACTAAGGCTGATGACAAAAAAGGTGCAACATTTGCCTGCACTAGTATTCTGCAGAAAACAATTAGATGTTCCATAACTGCAGTAACCCAGTAAAAAGCTATCGTCTGATTGGATGCCGTAAATAAATCTACCTACAGCTACAAATTACATGAAATTTCTAGCTTGGTCAGCACTAAAATGCACTTGCTTCACTTCTCTAGTTTATATTCCCCCGTATTTCAGGCATTAGAACAACCAGCTAGTTATTGTGATGCAGATTTCATATAAGTCAAATTTCCTCACCTTTTTCTCAGATTGTTTCTGGCTTTGCTCCTTTGGACAGTCTGGTTTAGATTCTGACACTGCGGTGCCGTTTATCTCCTCGGGTTTCATGGTTCCGTATGGGGAACTGCGCTGCGAGGAAGTGGCAGATGATTCCCGAGACTCTGCACTGAGATCGATGCCGCTGTCGCCTTGACTACCTTTAAAACCCTACAAGACCAAATAAATTGTTAGCCACTCATCCATACAATATGATACTAGGGGGGGATTGGTAACCTCCCCTACGACACGGTGAGGGACAGAGAAAACACCATGTACCTCTGTGGAACTGGACTCTGTGCTGAATGCACTCACTGGCTTACTCCAGGCATCGCTGCTAGACTGAACAGGGATCCCTGGCAGTTACAAAACAAACTCGTGAGCTATACATAAAAATACCATGGTGCAGAGTAAAAATAATACACCCCCCCACAAAGTAGTTTATTCCAAAGTGACAAGTTAATCTCTTACCTTGGCTGCTGCTTTCCCAGATTTCTTTGGCAGTAACTTCAGCATGATCCAGGCACATACCATTCTGTTTTTTGGCAAAGCGAGGGGGAATCCTCGACTGGATACTGCTGCTCTTGGCAGAAACCTAAAAATCAGCAGAGAGAGATTTAATAAGGAAGTCAAGGTGTCTGCCCCTTTTCTGGTTAAACACTACAATAACATATAACTTAGTCTTATAATAGTACCATGTAGGTAATGTAAAGGTCAATACGCAAGTAGATCTGACCACACATTAATACAACACGAACAACTGGGCTAACGGATTTTAAAGGGCATCTATAGTGGGATTTTTTTTTTCTTTCTATGCATTCTATAATCCCCCCAACCCCCAGAGTACCTTTATTTTCTTCAGTTTTCTCCTGTCCCAAAATATATAAGTTAAAAGAAGTCAAGATTTCAATACACCACTCCTGCTTGAACTGTCAATCAAATCCCCTAACAAGCATGCTGGTGTAGGCTTACGCAAGTTTTACAGCAAGTCTCCCAATGACTCCTTCCTGCTCACAAAAAAGCTTGGCAAATACTGGGTTAAAAACAGTAAAGGGAAGGAGAAAAGGAGATTTTGTTTACTCACCGTAAAATCTCTCTTTCAGCCTTGGGGTACCCAGGCACAGCAGGGGGTTAAAGGACAATTATACTCACCTTCTCTCCGCTCCTCTTCTTTGTTCATTACCTTTTACCCAGGGTGAGGACCTGAACCGCTAGGTCCTCACCCCTGGATTGGCGTAACTTAAAGCACAGTCTTAGAGCAACGCTGCTCTGGTAGGCTCCGCCCCGTCGGCGACGAGGCCAATAGGAAGGCACGCTCTGCAACAAGCCGAGGGTCGTTAATCCAACCGAAGGAAGTTAGGGTTTGAGTGCAAGTTTTTACATGTGTTGAGGCTAGGGCGAGGGATGATGCTTTGAACAGTAGATCGTCTAAGTAGGGAAGGAGGAAAATACCTTGCAGGCCAATGAAGGCTGCCTGACAAGCCATTACCTTGGCGAGGACCCGAGGGACCGATGGGAGGCCGAAGCGTAGGGCCGTAAACAGATAGTGACGCTTTCCCACGGCGAATCTCAGAAAGCGATGGTGGCCCTGCCAAATGGGAACGTGTAGATAGGCGTCCTGTATGTCGAGTGACGCTAAGAAATCTCCTGGCTCTTTGGCCAGAATGACTGAACGTAAGGATTCCATCTTGAAATAGATCTTTCTGACATACACGTTTAGCTCTTTGAGGTCTAAGACCGGGTGGAAGGTTCCATCTTTTTTGGGAACTAGGAAGAGATTTGTGTAGAAACCTAGAAACCTGTGGGAAGTTACTTTGGACCGGGCTCTGGGCAGGTTGGAAGGGAAGAAACGTCTTGGGGAACGAGAAATGAACTCTATTCGATATCCTTGAGAGAGAACGTCCAGAGTCCATGAACCCGTGGATGGGTGGTTCCACACTTCCCGAAAAATCTTATCCGTCCTCCCTCCTTGGGCCCAAACAGCTGTCCACCTGAAAACGGAAGACTACTTAGGGCCTTTTTTCAACCATAAGACCCTTTGTGTCACCGTTACCAAGACGGAGGACATAGAGGCAGCTTATGACTTAGCCCAAGCTGGTTCCTGCTCCTGAGGGGGCCCCTGAGGATCTGAAATTTGAGTACCCTCTGGTAAAGGTTTTAAAGAATCTAACGAATCCTTAATGGCTCTTGCCCATTCTGGCTCTTGACTGTCAGTAGACACAGACGGAGGGTCATTGGTAGCGTTACAAGACGCGCACCGTGGACAAGATCGGCCTGTCGCACATACACACACATATATACATACATACCTACATACATATATCAAGGCTGAGAAAGGGGAGGAGAGATGGAGAAGGGGATCCCACCCCCAGAGCTGTACCCAAATAACCTAACTATTTGTCTGCCTATCAATTAAAATATACTGCAGAATAGGCAGGGAGAGAAGCTGACTGGATTGCTGGAGCGGTAGAAGCTTTCAAACGGCCGCGATGTATCATGGAAGGAGTGATCGCTGAGGTGGCAGTGAGGAGGACAGCAGGAGCGGGAACCGGAAGTCCTGCCCCCGCGCACAGGGCAAGACGCACCAAGGAAAAAAGGGCGCAAAGAAGCCAGGAGAGGGGAGCTACTGCCCACCTGAGGACCCAGGGTCTTACCTGAAGCAGGGGAGTCTGGATGACTACATGATCCGGATCCTTTGTCTTGAACAGTGGCAGAGTGGCGGCTGTTGAGCACCATCACCTATGA
>JAACNH010006263.1:0-17792 GCA_019447015.1 Hymenochirus boettgeri
TCATAGGTGATGGTGCTCAACAGCCGCCACTCTGCCACTGTTCAAGACAAAGGATCCGGATCATGTAGTCATCCAGACTCCCCTGCTTCAGGTAAGACCCTGGGTCCTCAGGTGGGCAGTAGCTCCCCTCTCCTGGCTTCTTTGCGCCCTTTTTTCCTTGGTGCGTCTTGCCCTGTGCGCGGGGGCAGGACTTCCGGTTCCCGCTCCTGCTGTCCTCCTCACTGCCACCTCAGCGATCACTCCTTCCATGATACATCGCGGCCGTTTGAAAGCTTCTACCGCTCCAGCAATCCAGTCAGCTTCTCTCCCTGCCTATTCTGCAGTATATTTTAATTGATAGGCAGACAAATAGTTAGGTTATTTGGGTACAGCTCTGGGGGTGGGATCCCCTTCTCCATCTCTCCTCCCCTTTCTCAGCCTTGATATATGTATGTAGGTATGTATGTATATATGTGTGTGTATGTGCGACAGGCCGATCTTGTCCACGGTGCGCGTCTTGTAACGCTACCAATGACCCTCCGTCTGTGTCTACTGACAGTCAAGAGCCAGAATGGGCAAGAGCCATTAAGGATTCGTTAGATTCTTTAAAACCTTTACCAGAGGGTACTCAAATTTCAGATCCTCAGGGGCCCCCTCAGGAGCAGGAACCAGCTTGGGCTAAGTCATAAGCTGCCTCTATGTCCTCCGTCTTGGTAACGGTGACACAAAGGGTCTTATGGTTGAAAAAAGGCCCTAAGTAGTCTTCCGTTTTCAGGTGGACAGCTGTTTGGGCCCAAGGAGGGAGGACGGATAAGATTTTTCGGGAAGTGTGGAACCACCCATCCACGGGTTCATGGACTCTGGACGTTCTCTCTCAAGGATATCGAATAGAGTTCATTTCTCGTTCCCCAAGACGTTTCTTCCCTTCCAACCTGCCCAGAGCCCGGTCCAAAGTAACTTCCCACAGGTTTCTAGGTTTCTACACAAATCTCTTCCTAGTTCCCAAAAAAGATGGAACCTTCCACCCGGTCTTAGACCTCAAAGAGCTAAACGTGTATGTCAGAAAGATCTATTTCAAGATGGAATCCTTACGTTCAGTCATTCTGGCCAAAGAGCCAGGAGATTTCTTAGCGTCACTCGACATACAGGACGCCTATCTACACGTTCCCATTTGGCAGGGCCACCATCGCTTTCTGAGATTCGCCGTGGGAAAGCGTCACTATCTGTTTACGGCCCTACGCTTCGGCCTCCCATCGGTCCCTCGGGTCCTCGCCAAGGTAATGGCTTGTCAGGCAGCCTTCATTGGCCTGCAAGGTATTTTCCTCCTTCCCTACTTAGACGATCTACTGTTCAAAGCATCATCCCTCGCCCTAGCCTCAACACATGTAAAAACTTGCACTCAAACCCTAACTTCCTTCGGTTGGATTAACGACCCTCGGCTTGTTGCAGAGCGTGCCTTCCTATTGGCCTCGTCGCCGACGGGGCGGAGCCTACCAGAGCAGCGTTGCTCTAAGACTGTGCTTTAAGTTACGCCAATCCAGGGGTGAGGACCTAGCGGTTCAGGTCCTCACCCTGGGTAAAAGGTAATGAACAAAGAAGAGGAGCGGAGAGAAGGTGAGTATAATTGTCCTTTAACCCCCTGCTGTGCCTGGGTACCCCAAGGCTGAAAGAGAGATTTTACGGTGAGTAAACAAAATCTCCTTTTCTCCTTCCCTTTACTGTTTTTAACCCAGTATTTGCCAAGCTTTTTTGTGAGCAGGAAGGAGTCATTGGGAGACTTGCTGTAAAACTTGCGTAAGCCTACACCAGCATGCTTGTTAGGGGATTTGATTGACAGTTCAAGCAGGAGTGGTGTATTGAAATCTTGACTTCTTTTAACTTATATATTTTGGGACAGGAGAAAACTGAAGAAAATAAAGGTACTCTGGGGGTTGGGGGGATTATAGAATGCATAGAAAGAAAAAAAAAATCCCACTATAGATGCCCTTTAAAATCCGTTAGCCCAGTTGTTCGTGTTGTATTAATGTGTGGTCAGATCTACTTGCGTATTGACCTTTACATTACCTACATGGTACTATTATAAGACTAAGTTATATGTTATTGTAGTGTTTAACCAGAAAAGGGGCAGACACCTTGACTTCCTTATTAAATCTCTCTCTGCTGATTTTTAGGTTTCTGCCAAGAGCAGCAGTATCCAGTCGAGGATTCCCCCTCGCTTTGCCAAAAAACAGAATGGTATGTGCCTGGATCATGCTGAAGTTACTGCCAAAGAAATCTGGGAAAGCAGCAGCCAAGGTAAGAGATTAACTTGTCACTTTGGAATAAACTACTTTGTGGGGGGGTGTATTATTTTTACTCTGCACCATGGTATTTTTATGTATAGCTCACGAGTTTGTTTTGTAACTGCCAGGGATCCCTGTTCAGTCTAGCAGCGATGCCTGGAGTAAGCCAGTGAGTGCATTCAGCACAGAGTCCAGTTCCACAGAGGTACATGGTGTTTTCTCTGTCCCTCACCGTGTCGTAGGGGAGGTTACCAATCCCCCCCTAGTATCATATTGTATGGATGAGTGGCTAACAATTTATTTGGTCTTGTAGGGTTTTAAAGGTAGTCAAGGCGACAGCGGCATCGATCTCAGTGCAGAGTCTCGGGAATCATCTGCCACTTCCTCGCAGCGCAGTTCCCCATACGGAACCATGAAACCCGAGGAGATAAACGGCACCGCAGTGTCAGAATCTAAACCAGACTGTCCAAAGGAGCAAAGCCAGAAACAATCTGAGAAAAAGGTGAGGAAATTTGACTTATATGAAATCTGCATCACAATAACTAGCTGGTTGTTCTAATGCCTGAAATACGGGGGAATATAAACTAGAGAAGTGAAGCAAGTGCATTTTAGTGCTGACCAAGCTAGAAATTTCATGTAATTTGTAGCTGTAGGTAGATTTATTTACGGCATCCAATCAGACGATAGCTTTTTACTGGGTTACTGCAGTTATGGAACATCTAATTGTTTTCTGCAGAATACTAGTGCAGGCAAATGTTGCACCTTTTTTGTCATCAGCCTTAGTGTTTGTGTGCGAGTGAGGGGATTTGAAATTTGTAGTGCACTCAGTACGATTTTGTGAAAAATTGACTTTAATTAGCTAGGTTACATGTAGGCGATGTTTTGGTCATTGATTCCAGGCCTTTGTCAAGCCAAGTGTTAAAGCATTAACAGGGTTATTCAATAAAAGTTCTTATTGTTTAAAATGGTGCTAATTTTGCCCCAACCAATCAGATATAAGCTTACAAATGTTAAATAAGATCTGATTGGTTGGGGCAAAATTAGCACCATTTTAAACGATAAGAACTTTTATTGAATCTCCCTGTATGTGCAATTACATTTTAAAGCATAAAGTGCATAATTTCCTGTGATGTCACTTCCGGTGCCCACACCTAAATATCCATGGGTTTTGGCCATATACCATTAGGTCAAAAGTGTGTTGCCAACCTCTTAAGAAATGTTTAGCTACCGGTTTGAATGTTTGCATGCTAAACATTTCTTGGAGGTTGGCAAACACTTTGGACTTTCTGGTATATGGCCATAGACCATCTTCCCACAGCCCAATAGATTGGATGGATTCTGGGAGTTAGCTGCTATTTCCCAATTCCATTTACAAGCTGAGATCTGCCTGTGTTTACTTACACAATCTTGCAGCTCTGTTTCCACCTGCTGACAGCGCCCCCCTCTTACTGGTCTTTCTACACATGCCGACACTTAATTCAGTGGAGTTCAGTCAGGAATGCTGCCACCAGGGGGAGAGAGATGGCTGCAGGATACAGGCAGATCTCAGCTTGTAAATTGATTTGAAAGATGGTTACTAGTGTCCTATATGAATTGTAGAATAGATCAGGGGTGTCCAACCTGGCCCATGCTGTGTCCGGGCTGTGGGAGTAACCCTGCCCCCGCGCAACAGGTTACACCCTTGCTACGCCCACTCGCGTGTCTGCAAAAATCTCGGCCAGATCGTGGGTTGGTCATCATTGCAATAGATAATGGACAACTTATGGTTCAGAATTAATTGGCTATTACCATAGGAGTTTTTAATACATTTTAAAATATTTTTTTATGCACTGAGGTCACCTTATATTGCACATAGTTTATACTTAGTCACAATGAAAACGATATATTAGTGGAAAATATATTTTGTAGACGTTTTAACCAATAGACACTTGTTATACAGGTTCCGGCATATCCAGGGCTTGATAGTTTCAGTGTGGCCTCACTCTCAGCGGGTGGGGTCCCAGAAACTCACAGGAATTGCAAACGTTATCGCGAGCGGTGTGTGCGCGATTCTTGTGCGTTTTGCAGTTTTCCGTTATGGAAACACATGCGTTAATGCACCAAAAATAGTGAACGCATGCGTTACCAATGCAACGGACTTGCATGCGCATTGGAAATCGCGTGAATTTTGCGTTCCCGCGATTTACATTTTAGCAAAAATCGCAACCGCGCTAGTGAGGCCTAGCCCTGATAGAATATTTTGTTGTCGGCACAGGAAGTGATGCACTTAGTGCCTGGCTTATCTCATATTCTGAGTCTCTAGAATGTTGTTGTTTATTAGAACATGTTCCATTGTTTTGCTTTGTAAGGAATTGGACTCGGGCTCTGGACTGAACAAGGAACATAAACCTGGACCCATTGGCAATGAGCGTTCACTGAAACACCGCAAAGGATCCGAGGGAACTGAGCGTTTGGATGGGGGCGTCCCTCCGGTAAATGGAGTAGAAATTCACGTGGATTCTGTCCTTCCTGTTCCACCCATTGAATTTGGAGTAAGCGCAAAAGTGAGAAATTCCTGTTTTCACCATTTAGAAGTGTTGGACTGGGACTTGCGGTGCGGCCTGTTAATAGGTTACGTTGCCTTGCTTTAGGGACAGGCAACCAGTAGTCCTCCTGTTGAAAATTCCCAGCATTCCTCATTTTAACATCTAAATTATGGGAGTTGTAGTTTTAAAAAATCTGGAGTCCTACTGGTTGGCTATCCCTGAAGGGCTGGTATGGACATGTGCACCATGATGTATTTCTGGGCAGCACAATAAAGAAAAACTACAGGTTTTATGTTCTGTCCTACAGGATGCTGACTACTCCCTCCCATCAGGGGCCGCAACAGTTCCAGCCGCCAGCACGGTTACAAAGCTACAGGATGCGTTAACCAGCAAGGTAAGAGACTATAGAAGATTTCAGTTGACCATTAAGTCAAATTACCAGCTTTTTGTTGCGTACAGTTGAAAAGACTTGTAGTTTTCAATAATCACCAGTCTGTGATACAGGGACAGTCATCCAGTAGACTAGATTATGTAAGTGCCGTGTCTCTGTGATGTTCCAATAGATCCTTCTGACCCTTCAATATGTACTCTGAAGGGAACTGAGGATACTCTGTGACTGAGAGATGGATATTAGAGTCCACCCTATAAGGATTTTCTCCTGACTTACAGGCAATAAACTGCAAATTAAATTAACTGTTTTTCCTTTCTCTGTAATTACCAATACCTGATTGAAATCCTTGTTTCACTTCCATATGTTCCCCTCTCCTTTTAGCACAGGGAGAAACAAAATATCTGATTGGATGATCCCTTTCTCTCCCTTGGTGATTGACACTGAGCATACCTGAGATCAATGTGCTAGGGGAGGGGGCAGTAACTGCAGTGTTCTACACATAATGATTGTACGATGTATCTTAAAAGGGCATATCCACCCTTAAAAGAAAAATAAAATGGTCAACGGTCAGTTACCTGCCCACAACCCCTGTTACCATTTTGGTAGAGTAACCTGGTCCCTCCATCCATGCAGTCAATCCAGGCTGTGACTGCTGACATCACAACCAATGATTTGACTGCTATTAAACCTGCTTCCTCCTCTGCACATGCTCAAGCTTATAAAAAGCTCATTGAGCAGAGGGAGGAGGCAGATTCCTTTGCCAGAAAGTAATAGAATTTATCATTAAATATCTAGTTACTAATGCATGTAATAAACTGGTAACAACTTTTTGATTAAGGGTGGACATGCCCCTTTAGGGTTAGGCCACACTAGCACATTTCTCACGTAATTTCATTTGTGGTCTGCGATCCGTTAGCATGTGAGAAACACATGGTAGGCTAACACAATGTGGGTGGCCACACTGTATGCGCTAAGATCTGTTTTTGGAGTGCATTCAATCACCTTACTCTGTGAATCGCGTGTGCTCGGATAACCGTATATTGGCGCAAATGCACGTTAACACACATTACGTTCGCGGATTTCATGCGCGTTGTAGCGTGGCAGCAGCCTTCATTAGGAATTACATAGATAAGATAACTTATTTAAGGATTGCTATATCGGCAGCTTGTTACTTGTGACCTTACTGTATTTGTTTTGTTTTCTAGGCAGGACTTACCCAGTCTATACCAATGCTGAGAAGAGATCACCATATACAACAGGGCATGAGTCTAAACCCTATGTCTTATCCAAATGCAGATCTCACTTTAAAGGTATGTGGTCTGTCCCTGCTGTCGCATTATCCTGTGCCGTTTGCATGTTTTTTTCCCTTAATGTCAATCTATGTGGGAGCACATCATTATTTTTAAAGACAAGCAAGTTCAGTGATTTAAGGTGGGGGATGGGGAGTGTACGTGCACGCTGTTTGGCTTATGATTGGTTGCCTGCCAAAGTAGTCTAGCAGCTGATCATACGAACAGTCTGGCTTGCAGATCATAATGTGCTGCCAGGAAACATGCATGGATTACAGAGAAGGTGAACCCAGGGGAGTTCACAGTGCACGTCCCCCTCTGTGCTGCTTCAGGTTTTAATCTCTCCTCTTTGAAGAGCTGCCTAAAGCTAGGTACACACAGTCCAGATTTCTGAAAGATGACAGAATGGATCTGCAAGATCCTGTCTGCCATCTTTCAAAGATCTGCATACACACAGTCCCGAGCGTTCTCCCTATGAACTTCATAAGGAGAACGCTCGGGACTGTGTGTTTCCATCGGCCGCGCTAGACTCCTCTATAGGTATCGGGGCTTTATCGTTAGTGTGTGTACCCAGCTTTAGCCTAAAGCTAAGATGGGGATTTCTAGCGAGCTGCTCGTTGCTCTGTCCTTTTTGTGAAGAATCAGAATGTTCAGGATGATTTCTAGTCATTGCTTTAAAGTTAAGTTTGTAATAAACTGTTAAAGGTCATTCAAATGAAAAATGGTCTATAGGTAAATAACACCCTCAAAACTGCAACAGTGAGAGATATTCGTCTAATCTGAAATACTACCTGCTGTTCTGTTACCTTTCTTTCTGCTTCCTGGTTTTTCCAGTCAACAGCTGTCAGTCATGGGTTTAACAGATGACATCACAGCCAATCACTGAATGCCATTCCCCTAGATTCCCCCTGTGAGCATTTAAAAGCTTGAAGGGCTTGAAATGGGGATTGAAACCTTTTGAGAGGAAGAGGAAAGTAGAAGAGCAACGGATTAGGCCTACATCTAACTATAGTGATTTACCTATATAGAGTTTTTCATTTGGGAGTTGAACTTGCTCTTTTAAAGGATAACTAGTCTAAAAATGAACCTTTAGGAAAGCAACTGGGCAGGGAGGTTGGATTGATTATTCCATCTGACAATATTGTTTTAGTAAGCACAGCACATGCAGTTTACATTGCCAGGTTAGTCTTGGACTATTACTGTATTAAAGGAGGAAGACTGGCAGAATCTGTTTTCTTTAGGCTGATGCACAGAAACAATATTGGGAGGTAGGAAATACCAGTCCTATATCCTGTCCTTGGTACTTTTATTTATTTATTTTTTTAATTGTTTTTTTAAAAAAACAAAAAATACACACTATAGTTCTCCTTTAAGGGAAAAGCTGCCACATTGTCTCACATTTCTTTTCTTTACCTTCATAGATGGAATCTGCCCGTAAAGCCTGGGAAAACTCGCCTAGCTTACCCGAACAGAATTCCCCTGCTTGTCCCGGCTCAGTAATACAGCCGCCCTCTAGCGTGGGAGCTTCCACTGGCATAAACTACAGTTCCTTTGGAGGTGTTTCAATGCCACCTATGCCAGTAGCTTCAGTTGCCCCTTCTGCTTCCATCCCAGGTAAACACATGCCCTTTGTTCCATACATTACGGAACTATTATATTATTATAAATGTTACATGTGAATAACAGTATCGGTTGATGCACGCTGTGTGTTTAGGACAACTTGGTAACCCATCCATAATCAATTGCAATGTTGTAACTGCACAAGCCCCTGTATAAGCCAATTGTTGCTAAAGATGGAGGACTGGTTGCAATATTTATTCATTGCACTTATTAGTGATCTAGTGCCTATGTGGACCTGCACTTGGCTGCTTTGGGTGGCTGCAACCAAGCCTGCGTGAAATACATTACTTTGTCCACTGTTATTAGTCTCTGTGATGTTCCAATAGATCCTTCTGACCCTTCACAATGTACTCACAAGGGACCTGAGGAGATTTGTTTCTGAGAGACAAAGCATCATTTTTGTAATACATATAACTTATAGGGGTAGCAATGGCAACTAATAGTAACATTGACAGTAAGGCTGAATAGAGGCACATACCATCTAGTTTAATGCTTTTTCCTACCTCGACTTTGGGGAGAGATTGGTTTGGACTTGCTTAGAGTTAAATAAGACAATCTGGCATGTGGCACAGACAGAACTAGCGTTTTAATACAAGGGCAGCTTATTGCAGAGCAATCTTGAACTACAGATGGCGCTGTGATGGGAAAAAAAGGCAAAATTAATGTGAACTTCATGTAATTTCCTGTCTAATGGAGCCACACGCTGTTATATTTAAAACCAATAAGCCCACTGTATTAGAATCAGTTCCTCATTATAAATTATCAAGCTAAAGGTCCCTATCAGGTGAACAATCCTATGAGGTAAAATGGAATTGTGGGCTTGTTTCTCCCACAATCCTTTAGTCTTAAAGAGCTACAATAGTGCGAATGGATCTATTTCCCGACTTCTATAATTCATTGGGAGGTAGTGAATATTCCTATAGACCGCGCTCGGCATTTAATAGATTACCGTGGTGAGGCTCTCTTGGCCCGTATCCCAGATTACCCATCTGACGCCACTTCTAAAAATACATGACCTGTTTTACTTCCTCTGTGTAATGTCTACTTCCTTATTTCAGGAAACCATATCACCCCCCTTTACCTGGATGGACATGTTTTTACCAACCAACCCCGTTTAGTTCAACAAACGATCCCTCAACAGCAAGGTTACCAGCAGGTATGTCTCCCATCATTTAAGAATGCAAACTTGTGAAATGCCCCCTAGTGGCTGTACCTAGATAGAGACGAGGTCTATTTTTAGTCTCTGTGATGTTCCAATAGATCCTGCTGACCCTTCACTATGTACTCAGAAGGGATCTGAGGAGATTTTCCTGCTGAGAGACTGAATGGCAGAGTAGATCAACTCCGAGAAACAGGTTTCTGGCTGAGTGGATTAAAACTGAAAGGGCCACATTACAAAGAATGTTCTCTGGCGCACGGCATTGTTAGTGAGACTTGGATTAAGTCCGTGCTAAGGAAGTAGTGTGATTGGCTAGATTTGTTAGGCTGGGTACACGGCCGGACTATTTGTATCGAGCGCTCGGCTGAGATAAATGTCCTTCGGTAACGGCAAATTCGCCCGCGGCCGAATTTGCAAACGATCTATCTGAATTTTCCAATGCGTTTGTTCGTTCGTCCGATCCGGAATAATGAACGATCAATGTCGGTCGTGGCCGGCCGCCCCACACCAGCCGATATTTTCGGCCGACCGAAAGTGCTGTGAATCGGACAGACGGCCATACATATCGTCTGGTGTGTACCCAGCCTTAGAGCCTTCCCTTTTTATTTAAGTAGGGAGCAGTTCTATCTAGACATGGCAGACTGGTAGCAATATCTAGTCTGTTGTATAGATTTGGTTTTGAGGACACACTGAGGTAGGTTCTATTGCCTATCTAACCGTCTCCCTCCTCTCCAGGCTGCAGCAGCACAGCAGATCCCGATTTCCCTTCATACTTCTCTACAGGCTCAAGCTCAGCTGGGTTTGCGAGGGGGTCTGCCCGTGTCCCAGTCTCAGGATATGTACAGCTCCATGCAGCCCTTCAGGTAAATACAATAGTGTTTCTTTTGTATATTTCAATGACTGTACAAATGTGTATTCATTTGTCTTGCATAGAAAAGGTTGATTAACAAATTGTACTTAATGGCTTAAAGGGCATGTCCACCCTTAAAACTGAAGTCCCCATTACCTGCTAATTTGTAACCAGATATTTAATCACTAGTTCTTTTCTGTTCTGGAAAAGGTTTCAGCCTCTTACCTCTGCTTAATGAGCTTTTTATAAGATTGAGCATGTGCAGTGGAGACAGCAGGGGAATCAGCAGTCAATCACTGGTTGTGATGTCAGTTGTCACAGCCTTGATTGACTGCATGGAAGGAGGGGCCAGCTTTCTCAGCCAGAATGGGGACAATGAATATCCTTAAATATCTGGTTAGTAATGCATCTATTCATTTGCTGAATGTCATTTGGGTGCAGGGTGGACATGCCCTTTAAGACTGATATCAGCCCAATTTGACCTGTAAAAAAAGTCAGATACTATGTGTCCAGTCACTTCCTCGCACTCACCCTTCTCCAGGAGATACCAAGTAGCTATTTAGATGGTGTGTGCATGTCTCTCTCTCTATCTCTGTGACTTTGTTCTATTAAGACTGGATTTTGCTGAATAGTTCTCTTCTTTTTAGGTCCCAAGTCTACATGCACCCGAGTCTCTCCCAACCAAGTGCCATGGTTCTGACCAGCGGCAATGGCCTAAAGCCTCCTTACTCTCCTTTCCCTGGCATGCAGACATTGGAGATGGTAAAAACACAGGCTACTTCTCCGTATCAGGCATTGAATGGAAACCAGCAGCTTGTTTATGAAAGCCAGCTGAGCCAAGCATCTCAAATGATGGACTCCCAGCTCACTCAGGTAAAGAGAAATTGTCACCTGGTTTGCCATTTGTTGTTTACCCAGTTAGTCGCCAGGCTACATGGCTTGTTTTAAGACCAGGGTCTGATAAATTGGAATGATTATTATACAAATAGGCCTGGGAGAATCTGGTAGATGCATTAAGAGCAGTTTCAGGGATGGGGAGTGTTTAAGACCACACAGCAGAGAATGCAAGAAAAGCCTTTATGGGAAATAATATTAGATGGAATTCTGCCAGAGTTTATGGAACAGGAAGTGGGATTTGCATTGGGATTTTGTATGATTCTGCTATAGCATATTGTACACTTGTGCTTATCCTTTCTTGTTTACAGTTGACCATGCCAATGCCAGGTTCACAGCTTCAGATGCCCCGATATAGTTCAGGACAACAGACAATGATCCTACCACAGTCCATTCAGCTTCCTCAAGGACAAAACTTGCCTGTTGGGGCTCCACGGAGAATGCAACCTTCACTGCTGAATAGCAGAGAGGTAATAATGGAGTGAACATGTCATTCTTTATTCAAATATGTTGTTGTGTATGAAATTCATAAATTGTATGGGTCTGGATGTCACTGGGTGGAAGCTTTCAATTGGCTGAAACAGTAAACAGCCCAGAAGCCAATCAAAGTGCTAGGGCATAAATAAAGTACAGGCCCTTTGTAATAATAGAATCAGGTCTATATTGCTGTCTTTACCACTTGTCTCATTTGTTTCCTTTAGTCCTCTCAGATGGAAATGAAAAGCTTCCATTTTGCAGACAAACAGAGTATGACGACTGCAGCAGCCATGCAAACACAGCACTCTTATCGGTAAGAAGCTAATACCTCCTCCCAAACAATCACCCCCTGGCAAGTCGAAGGTGTGAAATTCTATGTTGCTTCACCTATCTATATTTTCCCCACCTCCACCCTGGCTTCCTATCCTGTCCGGCTTCTTTTGCAATGGCACAAGCGCACAGATGTTGAGCTCTTTATTTTGCTGCCGTTGTCTGCAACTTCAGGCATTAAAGGCATTTGTTTATTTGCTAAGGGTTGCTGGGGCTTGTAGTTCACAGCAGGTTTTGGGCCTATGCTCTACATCCTGTTACAGACTGGTTTGCCTTTAAGCTTTATGAGCATTTCACTTAATCTGTTGTGAACCACGACTCCCAGAACTAAGCTGATTAGGGGAATGGAAAAGGCAGCAAGTTTGACATCTCTTGGCCAGGTTTTGTGACTGCAGACTAACTTATATGCTTATGCTGTAGAATAGGCGCACATGCTCTCTGCTAAATAGTTTGAGGCTGAAGGCCTGGCCCGCGATGCAGGATGGTGTATGAAAACCCCTTTTCAGCTGAGTATTGGTAATTGTATTGGCGCTCGGTCGGGCAGCGCTGACAATCTGACCAGGCAGATCAAGATGGCTGGCTGACTGAGCGCCCATACATTAACCAATAGTCTGCCAAAATGGCCATTCGTACCATCGTGGGTCGGGCCCCATGATCGCATGTGTGTACGGGCCTTTACTGGCAGTGTCTTAAGTTTAAGAGAACGGATGTCTGTCATTACCACTACATTAAGTAAAGTGACATTATGCTGAATGCTTACAGCAGTTATAAAGGCAGTCAATGGTTTTCCATGGCAAAGCAAGTGATCCAATATCTTCCATTGGTTCTAATCCCGGGGCCCATCTTAGTGAAGGTTTTGTGCTTTGCCTGTTCTTAAATGGTTGCCTTTCATTTCAAGGCCGAGCTCAGCTAGCCCGAGAGGAAAGTCACCTGGACCGGGGCCATCTTCCAACTTGGGCTCTGTGCAGGGACACTACCCTCAACAGGTAAAGAAAAGACCCTTTTACCAGGAGCCAAACCCATTTTATATCATCTTGTTCATGTTCATTGCTTCCTATGGAGAATGAGCACATTGCGTAACCTTCCCTCTCAGCTGAGCAAATAGTAAACGGCCACCCAGCAGTGTAGTTGTACATCTGGCTTTATAATGCAGCTTAGTGTGCATGTCTGTGTTGTAATGCCCGTTGTCTTGTTGGCTATTTGTGTTTCCTCAAAAATGTTCATTGAAAATGTGTCCAAGACCTGCCATTCACCTTTTCTTTGCCTGGAAGATGTCACTTGCAATTGTGGGAATATACATTTACTTATAGTGGAATTGGACACACCTCCTTATAATCCACATATTACAGCAGAATTCTGTTTAAATGTCACATGGTATAGCCAGTTAAGACAACCAATCACATGGAACACCACTTTTTATAAGGAAATTATAACAATTACAATTTTGACATCATTAGATGTCCAGTAACTGGCAGAACATTGTCCTAGAAATTCTCAGTGGCACATAACAGAAAAGATTTGCCATCACTGAAAATTAAAAATACAAAAACCCTCTGCTATTGAGTTCCTGCTCCAGTTTAGCTGTAAGGCTGGGTCATAGAGTTTCCTTTAAACATTGACGGGCAATGTGACTTTTTTCTAGACAAAGAAGAACTCTGTCACCTTGTTTTCTGTATTGGAGGACTTGCATGCGGAACCTCCTATTTTGCAGAACTCTGGGGGTGATTTTATTTTATTTCTGTATATTTTACTTTATACTTTTATCAAACAGGTAAAACACAGATCTGATGACAACAAAAGTGGCCTGAGGTCTCCTAAACTTTCTGAACAGCCCTCGGCAAGTCAGATGAAGCCAGTTCGGACAGGGGCCATCAAGCCTCAGGTGGTGAAAGTGGAAGAGAGCAAAGCCTGAAACGAGGGCCCATTGTATATACCAGCTAGTTCTCACCCCCCCTCATCAGCTGCCCTTTGGATTTTTCCTCGTGCATCTGTAGCCACACGGACAGCCGGACCTTATTACAATTCTTTTTAAAAAAACTTACAAAAAGACTTCCTGTTGTCATAACTTAAAGACTTCTGAATATTATGGGATGCATCATTTCCCTTTACTCACCCAGTTCACTTTCCAATTCCTCCCTAATTGTGACCATACAGTCAGTGGTAATCTTCCCATGATCCTCTTTCCGCCCCCATGAAGCAGATATTGGTACTTCTCACTTGATAGTATCAACCTGACTGGTTTCTTTTTTTTCTTTCTTTAAAAGCAGCGTTTGTAAACCTTTCCAACTTAGCTGCTTGTTTTTATATATATTTTAAACCCCTCTCCTCCCCGGTATGTATAGCCGTTAACCTTACCTTTCCCATGAACCACTGAAAACAGACGAGGACACTTTGCATGGATACGAAATACGTTCCGAGCAGCTGAGAGACTAAAGTTCTTCATTAGCGGGTGGGGAGGTGTCCATGAAAGCAATGCATTCAATGAAGAAATAAGAAATCAATGAACTTCTGTGGACTCTTCAGAAGCATATTGTATATCTCCCCTACCGCCCCCACCCTTTTCTGGTTTGTTGGAGCCTTTAGTACACTTAAGCACCGTGATGAATCTATAGCAGGCTGGGTGTGGCAGTGCAACACCACGAGTCAAACACAACTCCCCTTCTTCACATTTTAAATCACTGTACGTTACGTAATGATTTCAATAGATGGTTACTAAATATTGAACTTTAAGAGAGCATCTTAAATAGGCCAGTGGGTTTTACAATCCAAACGCCTACCCCCAGCTTTAAGCATCTTTAGAAAATACCATCTAACGGCAAGTTTCTGATATGGGCCACGTTCTTTACGATTTCCAATGGTTTATTCATGCAAAGTTTTTGGCACTTAATTTATTGGGTATCCAATCAACAGCAGAGGGTAAGGATACTGACCAATCACAGTAGTAGTAGTTGCTTCAAGGAAAGTCAATAAATCCATGTTTGTGTATAGAACCAGTAGCTGTAACCAGTAAACTTTAGGCTTACAGATACAACTGGGTTTACTGCTTGGAAAGGTTTGTTAGGCCTGGTACATGCTTCAGGCCAATATCTTGAGCAAAAGATTCACCAATTAGTGCTCTGACATGTATCTCTGCCCGATCTGACCAAACTATCAGGTTGGGTGGACAAAATAATGTCCTGCGTATACTAGGCCTTAGGGTGTTTCATTGTTTTTTGTTCATATTTTCCGAGATTGTCAGTAAAAAAAAGGGTTTGAAAAGAATTGGGTTTTAAACCTTATTGTACAGTTTTATAGGTTAATTTACCAAGTTACAAGATCAGTAATTTAGAACTGCTGGCTTAGTAGAATAATGAACAATGCCACATCTTTGTCCACTTAGTAGTCTAAATTTCTAATTAGTCAAGCTGTTTTTTTCCCTTCTTCTAGCAAATCATAATCTGGATGCGGTAGTTTTATCAGAAGACTTGAAATCCGTTTACAGTAACATAACTATACGCCTTTTCAAAATATTCCCTGGCATAGCAGCATTTAAATATGCCCAGAAATGTGCCCTGTGTACATGGGAGAGCAATGTTTGGCAGAATAAAGGAAATTGAATAGATTATGATTAATGTCCTTTGCTATACCTTGGGTGTTGCATCTTCTGATTTTAATAATCTGTGAATTGATGCAATGCAGCCTTCTGAGACGTCATTCTGATTGTAGGAATTTGGAACGTCCACACCTTTATTATGGTCTCAGCGATGCCTTCTGTGAACTAAACTTGCCTTTAAACCTGGTCTTCCCTTTTAAACCCTCATGTAAATGAATGACCTGGTTTTGTGAGCAAAAAAGAAAAAAACAGGGGGACCATCTGGTAATGTAAACAGTCCTATTCTGTCCGCCTCTTTTTGTTGGCTAACACCACACGCAAAACCGGGAATTGGATGAAAATACATGTATGGCCACTTTTTACCGCTTACCAAAAGTAAATGTTAAAAGGTTAAAGCGGGTGTCCTGTTCTTAGAATTCAATGTTTATTGGCATGTTCCACTATTAATATGCCAATTGTTCTGTTTAATTGATTTCACATACAATATGTTTGAAGGTGTCTGTGCAATAGATTATATTATGCAGCCTTGGCTGTAAGAAACTGGTATTTGTTATTTATCCCACGGTTTTAGAGATTTTATAGCCCTGACTGTCATTCCGCCCCACCCTTTTATTTGTTATTTAACAATTACACTGCATATGTTGTAGGTCTAAAACTAAGGAGAAAATTAATTAAAGTTTAAAGGTAATGTCTGTGTACATGGAATCTATTTTGCATAGAAAAGGCCTTGCAAAAAGTTTAGGGTTTTTGGTGCAAGGTCCTTTACTTGTGTGCTTCTCTGCTGAGGGGTTCTGGGTAAAACACATGGTTACATCCCCGGTTAAATATCCTAAATGGTGCAATATCATTTTCTATCCCTCTTTAAATTTGGCAGTTTTGCCACCCAATTTAAAAAGTGGCATTTTACTTTATACTGTAAATATTCTGCATTATTGTAGTGACATAATTAAATGAGTTATTTTAAAATGAGAAGTATTTATGTGCGAGTAGGCGGATAGTGTAAGCTAATGGGGAGTATCCTTTGTTTTCAACATAGTATGTGCAGAATAAATCTTTACTGGAGGGTACCTTTTTTTGTTTTTTCCCCAGAAAAGAAAGTTTTTTGCTGCGGCAAAGATTGTTTGGAATTGGGTTTTTTTTTGCTATTCTGGTAGAACATAAACTCATGATCTACAGGGGTAACTAAAAAAAAAAAAAAATCCAAAACAACGTGACCTGTTATGATCTTAGTAACTTCACCCGATTTTTCGTTTACTGATGTAGTTAATATGCTGGGTAAACTAAAGGTTTGTACACATATGCGATTGTGGGTCCTGACGCACCATGTGTCCGAACGTTCGTTCCGTGCGATAATTGTCCTGTGTGTGGGCACTTTATTGCCCGAAAAGGCCGTTCGGTAGGGGATCGTTGACCGATCGACTGGGCAGATCTGCGAACGACTGTCCGTTTCGGCCAACAAAGGGCCCATACACGGGACAATTATCGGCCGAAACGAAGTTCGGACACATCGTGCATTGCGGGCCAGTCCCGCGATCGCACATGTGTATGAGGCTTTAGTAATAAATATATTGAAATGTTCCCCGGCACAATTTTCTCTCCCCCCCCCCCCCCCCGCCATTTAGCCCAGTAAAAATATTGTGTGTATGCAATGTACAGTATGTATTAGAGACTGGCTTGCCATTGAAGAGGCTAAAACTCACTTAGGTGTTTCATGTATTTGTAAATATCCTCTTCAAAAACTTTATTGCTCTGCAGATACCTAAACAATTAGAGTTGTAGGCCATTGTATGGGGAAAGATCACAAGGTCTGTATCCAAGTATCATTGGTGTTTTCTGGCAGTTTTAAACGGTCGTATATTCTTTTCCATCACGGTAAAGATGATCTGTGCGTTTAACCATCACCATAGCCAAATCTCCTATTCTAGTGGTTTACCGCTAATGCAAAATCCAATCAGCATATTACGATACGATTGATTCAAATTGATGTTGCACTCTTTCTTTTCTTACTCGTAGTCTTTTCATAACATATTGTCAAACAAGGAGGGTAGTCCAGTGAGGTGACAGATGTCAAGCGTTTTATATATTTTTTTAAAAAATAAAGTATGATAAAATCTTTTAAAGTGACCTGGATAAACACACAAGCTTCTACTTTCCTGGAATGGGTGTATTCCTTTAACACCATGTTCCAAACGTAACACACTTGGTTCCGTAATGGTCCCATTACTTTCTCACCTTCAAATATGTGATTGTAATAAGCTCTTATCATCTGAAAGAATTCTCCTCATTTAAATAAAAGAAAAAAACAAAAATTTAAAAAAATATTCAAAAATAAAATAAAGCAAAATATGCTTTTCTCAAAAATGTGTATTTTTGTTTTAATTTTGGGTTCTATACAAGAATCTTG
>JAACNH010006264.1:0-17790 GCA_019447015.1 Hymenochirus boettgeri
TCCAGTGGGGAGAAATACATACACACACATGGGGACACATGGACATACATATAGACACACACATAGAAACGTACATAGAAACAACATGGACACACATAGAAACACACATGGACACACACACAGAAACTACATAGAAACATACATGGACACACAGACACACGCATAGAAACGTACATGGACACACACATAGAAACGTATATAGAAAAACACATGGACACACATAGAAAAGCACATAGAAACACACATGGACAAACATAGACACACACACCATAGAAATGTACATAGAAACACACATGGACACACATAGACACACAAGTAGAACGTACATAGAAACATACATGGACACACATAGACCCACACATAGAAACGTACATAGAAACACACATGGACACACATAGACACGACACATAGAAACATACATAGAAACACATATGGACACACAGACACACATAGAAACGTACATAGAAACACACATGGACACACATAGACACACACATAGAAACATACATGGACCACACATAGAACGTACATAGAAACACACATGGACACACAAGCAGGGCCATCTCGCTAATGTACCATGTGAATCTACTTCCGCGTATGGCCCATGTACTCACGTGATGCCGACGCCATCACATAGTGAGTGACCTCTCTAGGGCCGTCACGCGGGGCGTTCTACAAGCCTGGGCTGTCGAGCGGGCGCCGGAGGAAGGCAGCCTCTAGGACCTGTAAGTGTATCGATCTTCCAGCAACAGAAAGTGGTGTGTATGTGTGGTAACCATTTATCAAAGTTTTTGCCAATGATTTTACCTGTATCTGTGTGACAACTATTTATTATAGTTTGTGCCAATGATTTCACCAGTATCTGGGACCTTTACCGTCTGTTTTCACTGTATGGGACCTTTACCGTCTGTTCTCTCTGTATGGGACCTTTACCGTCTGTTCTCACTGTATGGGACCATTACCGTCTGTTCTCACTGTATGGGACCATTACCGTCTGTTCTCACTGTATGGGACCATTACCGTCTGTTCTCATTGTATGGGACCATTACCGTCTGTTCTCACTGTATGGGACCAGTTACCGTCTTGTTCCTCACTGTACATGTGTTAGATATTGTTAAAAGGCATTTCATATGGTTAGATTACTTTGATAGTTTGTTAGGTTATGCTAGGTTAGACTAGTGTAGTTAGGGCCCTATTAAAAGGAACCTTGACGTGGTGGCAGGTTATTTTGGGCAAAATTGTTTATTCTTCTGTTATTATGGTGTTGATTATTGTCTATTTAAAGAAATGTACAAATAAATGGTGCCAAGTTCAAAAGACAAAATGGCTAGCCGCACTCCCACCGACAAAGACACGCCCACACACAAGCCACCCCACACAAGCCACGCCCACTTTGCTCCGCCGGAGGCGGCAATCAGGGTTTGCCTCAGGTGGCAAAATCCCTAGAGAACCCCCCTGCAAGCATTTGCACCTCTTATTGTATCAGCCCTACTGGGGGGCAGTACACAGCTACAGGGACAGCAATTTGATTCATTCTTGTTCAGATGTGTCAAACAGGGAAGGATAAATTATTTGTACAATTGGTACAAACTGACCTGTGTACCTGTTGTCATCGGTTGTCATCAGTGTGCACAGCCCATACTTTCCAATATATTTAAAACTGACTCCCTCTCTCTAAAAATATGCTAATCCTGTGTCACTTTACACACCTGCAGGACAATTGCCTTATGTTCCAAACTCCGGTCAAGAAGACACTGACAGGGATGGCATTGGAGATGCCTGTGACGAAGATGCAGATGGAGACGGCATCCTAAATGAACAAGTAAGAACTGAGACGCCAGTTTGTACTCACATTTCCATAAATAGAAACAACCCCTGTCACCCTTATCTCTAATAACTGTACAGATCATGGGTTACAGGGTAAAGTCTCCATATCACTCCTTTCCATTATATATACTGCATATTAACGCTACATCCACTCCATATTCATTCCATATCTAATCTCTATCCACTCCTTATCCATTACATATACACTGCATATTAACTCTACATCCACTCCATATTCATTCCATTCTACTCTCTATCCACTCCTTATCCATTCATATACCTGCATATTAACTCTACATCCACTCCATATTCATTCCATATCTAATCTCTATCCACTCCTTATCCATTACATATACACTGCATATTACTCTACATCCACTCCATATTCATTCTAATCTACTCTGTATCCACTCCTTATCCATTACATATACACTGCATATTAACTCTACATCCACTCCATATTCATTCCATATCTACTCTGTATCCACTCCTTATCCATTACATATACACTGCATATTAACTCTACATCCACTCCATATTCATTCCATATCTACTCTCTATCCACTCCTTATCCATTACATATACACTGCATATTAACTCTACATCCACTCCATACATTCCATATCACTCTCTATCCACTCCTTATCCATTACAATACACTGCATATTACTCTACATCCACTCCATATCATTCCATATCTACTCTCTATCCACTCTTATCCATTACATATACACTGCATATTAACTCTACATCACTCCATATTCATTCCATATCTAATCTCTACCACTCCTTATCCTTCTATCAACTGCATATTAACTCTACATCCACTCCATATTCATTCTATTCTACTCTGTATCCACTCCTTATCCATTACATATACACTGCATATTAACTCTACATCCACTCATATTCATTCCATATCTACTCTGTATCCACTCCTTATCCATTACATATACACTGCATATTAACTCTACATCCACTCCATATTCATTCCATATCTACTCTCTATCCACTCCTTATCCATTACATATACACTGCATATTAACTCTACATCCACTCCATATTCATTCTATATCTACTCTGTATCCACTCCTTATCCATTACATATACACTGCATATTAACTCTACATCCACTCCATATTCATTCCATATCTACTCTCTATCCACTCCTTATCCATTACATATACACTGCATATTAACTCTACATCCACTCCATATTCATTCCATATCTAATCTCTATCCACTCCTTATCCATTACATATACACTGCTATTAACTCTACATCCACTCCATATTCATCCATATCTAATCTCTATCCACTCCTTATCCATTACATATACACTGCATATTAACTCTACATCCACTCCATATTCATTCTATATCTCTCGTATCCACTCCTTATCCATTACATATACACTGCATATTAACTCTACATCCACTCCATATTCATTCCATATCTACTCTCTATCCACTCCTTATCCATTACATATACACTGCATATTAACTCTACATCCCTCCATATTCATTCCATATCTATCTTCATCACTCCTTATCCATTACATTACACTGCATATTAACCTACATCCACTCCATATTCATTCCATATCTACTCTGTATCCACTCCTATCCATTACATATACACTGCATATTAACTCTACATCCACTCCATATCATTCCATATCTAATCTCTATCCACTCCTTATCCATTACATATACACTGCATATTAACTCTACATCCACTCCATATTCATTCATATCTACTCTCTATCCACTCCTTATCCATTACATATACATTGCATATTAACTCTACATCCACTCCATATTCTTCCATATCACTCTCTATCCACCTCCTTATCCATTACATATATACCTGCATATACTCTACATCCACTCCATATCATTCCATATCTACTCTCTATCCACTCCTTATCCATTACATATACACTGCAATTAACTCTACATTCACTCCATATTCATTCCATATCTACTCTATACCACTCTTATCCTTAACATATACACTGCATATTAACTCTACATCCACTCCATATTCATTCCATATCTCCTCTCTATCCACTCCTTATCCATTACATATACACACTGCAATATTAACTCTACACCCCTCCATATTCATTCCATATCTACTCTGTATCCACTCCTTATCCATTACATTACACTGCATATTAACTCTACATCCACTCCATATTCATTCCATATCTAATCTCTATCCCTCCTTATCCATTACATATACACTGCATATAACTCTACATCCACTCCATATTCATTCCATATCTACTCTCTATCCACTCCTTATCCATTACATATACATTGCATATTAACTCTACATCCACTCCATATTCATTCCATATCTACTCTCTATCCATCCACTCCTTATCCATTACATATACACTGCATATAACTCTACATCCACTCCATATTCATTCCATATCTACTCTCTATCCACTCCTTATCCATTACATATACACTGCTATTAACTCTACATCCACTCCAATTCATTCCATATCTAATCTCTATCCACTCCTATCCATTACATATACACTGCATATAACGCTACTCCACTCCATATTCATTCCATTTTACTCTGTTTCCACTCCTTATCCATTACATATACACTGCATATTACTCTACATCCACTCCATATTCATTCCATACTACTCTGTATCCACTCCTTATCCATTACATATACACTGCATATTAACGCTACATCCACTCCATATTCATTCCATATCTAATCTCTATCCACTCCTATCCATTACATATACACTGCATATTAACTCTACATCCACTCCATATTCTTTCCATATTTACTCTCTATCCACTCCTTATCCATTACATATACACTGCATATTAACTCTACATCCACTCCATATTCATTCCATATTTACTCTGTTTCCACTCCTTATCTATTACATATACACTGCATATTAACTCTACATCCACTCCATATGCATTCCTATTTACTCTGTATCCACTCCTATCCATTCCATATACACTGCATATTAACTCTACACTCCACTCCATATTCATTCCATATCACTCTGTATCCACTCCTTATCCATTACTATACACTGCATATTAACTCTACATCCACTCCATATTCATTCCATATTTACTCTGTTTCCACTCCTTCCTATTACATATACACTGCATATTAACTCTACATCCACTCCATATGCATTCCATATTACTCTGTTCCACTCCTTATCCATTACATATACACTGCATATTAACTCTACATCCACTCCATTTCATTCCATATCTACTCTGTATCCACTCCCTATCCATTACATATACTGCATATTAACTCTACACCACACTCCATATTCTTCCATATCTACTCTCTATCACATCCTTACCCATAACATATACACGGCATATTAACTCTACATCCACCCATATATTACTACATATTCCCATATTCCAATATGTTCCATACTGCACACATACTCTTAAACATTACTCCAAACACTAACCTTCAGTCATATATAAGCAGGGTGTTCCTGGCCTTAAAAGTATTGCCGTATATCTACCATTCTTCGGCTGTACAAACCATGTGGTAGTAGAATACCGCAATGGTATTTTAATAACCAGTGATGCCCACCCACGGCCCGCACGTGACAACAATGCCGTGGCATAACCGCCATGTAGGGGATGTGGCTACGTCTGTGGCCCAGAAAAAGCATGGGGTGCCGCTAGTGCTGCCCCCAGCATGGCCAGGTTGGGCACCCCTGGTATAGGGCATAGTACATTTACGATTACTATTGCTAAAGGTGCAGTTATAAATGGAAAGGGTTCAGAGAGGGCAACTAATTTAATATGGGATTGGGGGAGCTTGAATATGAAGACAAATTGGATTGTTTTATATGTACTCTGGAGAAAGGTGCTTGCGTGGGGATATGATTACTGTGTATAATACATTAATGAGCCATACAATAAACTATCTGGGGCATTGTTCACCAATAGAACATGTCAGAGACACGAGGACATCCCTTAAGACTTGAAGAAAAGAGTTTAGGCTTCAAGTTCGGAAAGGGTTTTTCACTTTGAGAACGGTAAAGCTATGGAACTGTCTTCCATGGACGTTGTAAGGGCAGGTTCATTGGCATTTTAAAAAAAAGCTGGATGAGTTTCTGCAAACAAGAAATGTTGCAAGTTACTGGTATTGATACATAAAGTAGAGTTGAATCCATTCAGATTGCCCTTGGGAGTCAGGAAGGATTTTTCCCCCTTATAATTCTGGTGGGGTTTCTTTTTGCCTTCCTCTGATCAACAGTTAGGCAGGAAATGTGGCTATTGCTAGATGGGTTGGACTGGATGGACATTTGTCTTTATTCACATGCAAATAAGGAACAAAGACTTCTGGGAATTTACCATGTTTCCATGGAAGCACTTAGGAAGCTATATCTTAAAAAGACTTTTACAGCATTCCACATGCTAAATGCAAAACCAGAGAGTTTCAGCTTATTGAGCTATCATCGGTGTAGTGCAGGCCTCTGGTTTTGCATGAAGTGCCTATAGACCGACGTCACCAATAAACTAAATAGGGTAGGGAGAGAATAAAGGCTTTGAAACTCCCTTTTCAGTAATATGCAAATAAGGAACAAACTTCTGGGAATTTACCATGCTTCCATGGAAGCTCTTAGAAAGCTATATCTTTAAAAAGACCTTTACAGCATTCCACAAGCTAAATGCAAAGTCAGAGCGCCAACTACAGACCGGTTTTAGCTTTATTGAGCCATCATTAGTGTAGTGCAGGCCTCTGGTTTTGCAGTGTGAGGCCCTATAGACAGACGTCACCAATAAACTAAATAGGATAGGGAGAGAAAAAAGGCTTTGAAACTCCCTTTTCAGCAATATGCAAATAAGGAACAGAGACTATACTATACCAAATAGCAATACTGCACATTTATAAATACGTCCCAAAGTGTCAGAAATATACTGTATATACTGTAAGGACGCAGCAGGGGGCTACAGGGAACTAGATCAGTAATAACTTGTGCTGTTTAGATTTACAGATCCTTAGTTGCTAATGCCACTAATGGCCTCTCTTATAAACCAGCCCTGGTAAACATAATAACAATGAACAAATTAACAGGCTTGAAGGGGCAAACAATACAATTTGAAATCAATTCCTTGGTCCATATAGGATAATTGTGTCCTGGTTCCCAACATCGACCAGAAAAACAGCGACCAGGATATATTCGGGGATGCTTGTGACAACTGCCGATTAACCTAACAATGACCAAAGGGACACGGACAGCGTGGGAAAGGGGATGCTTGTGACGATGACATGGATGGGGATGGTAAGAAATCGATATTTAATGGTCTATCTGGTGTACAAGCTGTTCAATGTATACAAACCTGGTTAGGAAATAGTTCTAGTAACACACAGATTGTTTTTTGTAGGGATCAAGAACTTCCTGATAACTGTCAGGAGTTCCCAATGTGGACCAGAAAGACAGAGACGGAGATGGAGTGGGTGACGCCTGTGATAGCTGCCAGACATCATCAATCCCAACCAGTTTGTAGTCATGAAGAGAGGGAGAAAGGGACTGATCTTCGCTTCCAGATAAAAATTCTACATTTGTACTCTGAAATGTAATTGTGAGTGGGGCTGACATCATTAATCGCAGGAAACCAGGAGGATTAGATACAAGGTGGATATATAAATATTTTTACAATTGAAGAGGACATTCCCATCTGACAAAGGTTTTGGCTTTAAAATCAACCCAGTGTTGCCTACTTTTACCCTTTCAGCTTTCCACCCCAAGATCGACAGATGGATCAACGAACAGCACCGACCCAATGGCTGTGTAGGGTATTAGTGCATTTATTCATCATTTTTTTTTTTTTGCCTTTGTATAGTCGGATATTGACATGACCTGGTTGGATTCCTGTGATACAAACCAAGACAGGTACCTGAATTCATATTACGCTGTGCACTGTAGCATACAAGTAACCACCTATAATATAAATAGTAATATATTCTAATATACACATATAATAAAGATAATAACATTCACAGGACTGGTTATCTGATAGGGTATTTGGGATTTTATATGTGACTGTATGTTCTAAATAATCTATAATTCAGATCCTGTTTTTACATTACAGCTTGTAAAGAGAACACAAGGGAAAAATATTAACTTTAGGGAAGACAGGCAGCAATCCAGCACCCTGGACCATTGCCTTAAACTTTCCAAAGTCTGTATGTCCATAGAGCAGCAGAAACGCTGGGATAAACACCTGCCAGTTCCTTCCTGTTCACTGGCAGCCTGAGTAAGAGGGACTAGCGTGTCGTAAGACTTAGTTAGTTCACATATCCCCTAAATACTTGGAAAGTTTAAAGCAGTGATCCAGGGGTGGATGTTCTGCCCACGTACTGGGGTACATTTGTATAAGCACAGCATACAGTCACAATCGAATAGCAATACTGTGCCTTTAACAATCGTAATTTTTACGGGCTGGGCCATACTATTACATAAACCCGCGGTTTTGGATTTATGTTGTACTGCAGGTTTTAAAATGTTATTCCATTTGGAAACTATTCCTACATCAAAGATTTTTTTAAGACAAAAAATGATCCCAGAATTGCCTTACAAACCACCATGCAACACCAAACTTGGTAACTGGTTGGTGCTAGTGGACTTTTTCTGCAGTGTCAGTTCAGACAGATATTACTCTGAAAGTGAAAACCAAACAGTCTTTTACTGTTTGCACTAGGATAAAATTATTTCAAAGAACACACCACAGGTGCCGCCAATCACATAATATAATATATGAACTTGCAAAGTCCCCTTACCTAGACTTAAAGGGATATTTATAAAGGTTTGTTAACTTTTCACGGCCATTATTCCCGCCATTTTTGCAAAAATCGCGTTTACCGCGATTTATAAATGGGCGGGAATTGCCGTAAAGTTATCAAATCGTTATCTTTTCCACTGAGGCCTGCCGACCCCCAAGAGGTACCCTGCAGCCTCCAGGGGGTAACCCCAGCGGGCGCCGTGACCTCACAAGGCTGATGTTGCCGGCGTCTTGATCCGTCGCAACATCTTCGGGCTGGACACCAACCCCACTGAGGTCCCCGATGCCACACAGCCTCACGGCGGCCCGCCAGTGAGCCTGCTGCACCGCCGGCCTCAGCAGAGCCGATGTACCCAGCCGCTTCTTTACCAGATCTGATTGGTTAATGTAAAGCATGTAAACCAAGCATTAAAAAATTGACCAATCAGAAACGGATTAGGGTTTTCTGCAAACTTATATAAAGAGATACATCTGCCGCGGACTTCAGATGCCATCGCAGTAGATGGCTGAAGAAAGAAGATGTAGAGGGTGCCTTCACCTTCCCAGTGGGCACTTCCCTCCTCTCTCTGCCACGGCGGGCAGGGGGCTTGGAGGGGCAGCACTTAGCGCATTGCGCTAAGTGCAGTATCGCCAGGAAGGGACTTAAGAAGGGACTTAAAATTACCACCGGACATCGCGGCATGGTGCTTGCCGTTATAAATACGGCGGTAATTTTGGGCGCTATTTTCGGCCCTTTATAAAAATGCCCCAAAGTTAATCGGTTTTAATTAAAATTTGTTGCGATAATAGTATTTTCAGTGTTTTAATAAATCTGTAGTCATTCAATTACAGCTTTTGGTTCTGGTGGCCTCTTTTTTGGGGGATATATTATAGGTGTATTAATGTCTTTTTTGGGGGTAGATGGGAAATCTATGGGAATATTCACAAACATGCAGTAAACCACAGATTAAAGCAGCCTGTGCATTAATTATTAATATGGTTTAGAATTTTGCTGAATGCTCCAATATTCTAGTTCTAACGGGTATTGTAACCCGTTAGAACTAGACTTAGGAAGTGTTTTTAACAAGTTTTGGTGATAGTGACATGTTCCCCCAGACCATTTTCCAGGTGCCACGCCATTTACAAGTAAGTTACCATTGTTAGTTTAGCTGTATCACCAGATTTTTCGAACTACACTCCCCCATTAACCTGAATGGGTCCGAATTCGAACTTCTCTGAAGTTCGAAAGTTCGAAAACGGACCGAACTTTATATAGTTAGGTCATCTCTACCAGTGGGTATAAGGATTTCTTTTCATGAATGGAAATGTTTATAATAATCTGTCTTTGTTTTTGTTCTCCTCTTGCTAAGTGATGGTGATGGCCATCAAGACAGCACAGACAATTGTCCCACCGTGATTAACAGCTCCCAGCTAGACACGACAAGGATGGCCTTGGTGATGAATGTGATGATGATGATGATAATGATGGAATTCCGGACACTGTTCCTCCCGGTCCTGATAACTGTAGACTGGTTCCCAACCCTGGACAGGAGGATGATAACAGTAACAGCCACATATTATATTTTAATAGCTTTCCTCACCTGGGGAGAGCTCAGCACATTGCATCAAAAAAGGGAAGTCGGAGCACCCTTCATAAATAATCAGTATATAATACATACAGTAGGCTCTGGCATTTCAATGGGGAGGTGCAGTGGCAGAATCTATATTACAGTCACTCAGTGATGTCACTAATTAAACTTTCTGTATTCCACTGCCCCTCCCAATTTCTCTCTCCTGCCTGTGTTTAGTAATGTAGATAATAAGCCTGTTTCTGTACACTGACTCATTCACAGTCACTGTAACGAACCGGAACTGCAACGGGTGAGAGACGATCAGGTTATTCAATAAAAGTTCTTATCGTTTAAATGGTGCTAACTTTGCCCCAACCAATCAGAAGCTTATGAAGGTCTCATTCGTACAGGTCATGGTATATCTGTTGTATTCAATTAGATCAACTGGACTTGAAATTTAGTTCTTAAACGTTTCGCTAGTCATCCGACTGGCTTTCTCAATTCGAATGACTTGTACAAGAATCTGTGCCAATTTGTACCCTGGAAAATCCCAATTAGCATATCACAGCCAGGTGTTAAGGGCGTGATTAGATAGTGGCTAACACCTCTTAGCCTATCTAACTACGCCCTTAACACCTGGCTGTGATATGCTATTGGGATTTTCCAGGGTACATAATTGGCACAATTCTTGTACAAGTCATTCTGAATTGAGAAAGCAGTGCGGATGACTAGCGAAACGTCTTCAAGAACTAAATTTCATCCAGTTGATCTAATTGAATACAACAAATACAACCAATCAGATGTTAGCTTTCAAATGTTAAATAAAATCTAATTGGTTGGGGCAAAATTAGAACCATTTTCAATGATAGAAGTTTTATTGAATAACCCTGGATGTTCTTGTCTTTAAGTTTGAGATAAAACGGCAGTTAACTATTTATATCACATAAACGGCTTGTATCTACATTACAAATACAGGGAGGGAGAGACAGGGAGGGGGGAGACCGAGAGTCTGTGCTGGGTTTTTCTTCTTTTTTTTTACCTTATGTTATATATGGGATAACATGCTACCTAACAGCCTCTGTCTATATGGTCAGGGAACTCCTCCGTGGCGTAATCTCCTTATATTACACTGTAGGTAATGTATTATCCCTTATATTAGATTTAAAGCAATGAGGAGGTTATGGGTAAAAACCAAAGCCAAAACCCACAAATATGCACTCACTCACATTGCTATTTAAAGTTTCTTAATATAAAAAAAACTAATTTTATACACAAAATGGGTTTTGGAAAAATAGTGCAATAGGTTAAAGGAATTGTACACTGAAAAAATGTCTTTGTCTCATTTCAATCTATAAATGAATACATGTAAGTAGTACTTACTCTGATGTGTTTGTGTTGCGGCATGTCCTTAATCCAGTACTTGTTTTGTTCAAGCCTGTCCCTAGTCCCCCAGCCCCCTGCCAGACTATCTGACTCTCTGTGAGGGAAGCATGCTCAGTAATATCTATGAGCAGCACTGGGAAAGGAAATTTCCCACCATGCAGTTCACTTACCAGCTGTCACCATTCAAGCTACAACAAAACTGAAACAGAGAGTTCATGATACACAAACACCTTGATTGACAGCTGAAATGTAAGACTGGATCTCAAAGAAATACAAGGCATGTCAACAAGAATGGTACAGTGCTAGTTGGGGAAAATTATAGTTTCCAGTAATAGGCAATTAAAAAAAATTAATTTCCCAGTGTAAATAACCTTTAAAAACAATTAAACCACAATATCACCCCACACACCTCAACATCCCCCAAATAAAGTGCCTATATTATGTTAAATATCAAATTAAATACAGAATACCACTGGACGCGTTTCACCGAACCTGCTACTTCCGCAGTAGAAGCTTTTGTAAACACATGCAAATTTTTTCCTCTGTACCCTCAGGCCACCCCTCAGTAGTCTGTTGGTTAGATTAAAGTGGTAGCGCCAATATTTCTATCAAATACTTATGTCAATAAAAATGATTTGCAAATAAATCCCTGGCTGATCTGGACAAAATATTGGGCTGGGTAATAGATTGGGCTGATATTGTTTAGATGAAACAGCTTGGAGGATTGCAGGGTGCAGATTCAAGATATGTGGTTGTAGCTGACATGGTTTTGCTTTGCATGGTAGATCAGGAGTTCACTCACCATTGCTTTATCTTTCACCAGATGATGGGGTCGGCGACATCTGTGAAACCCGATTTTGACCATGACACGGTGATTGACCGTATCGATGTTTTCCTGAAAAATGCAGAAATCACACTGACCGATTTTAGGGCTTATCAGACGGTAGTTTTGGATCCAGAAGGAGATGCCCAAATTGATCCCAATTGGATTGTTTTTGAACCAGGTCATTTCTTTTTACATGATGAAAATTGGACAGATAGAAAAATAGATAATAGCCCCATTATAATACATTTTAATCACTCAGCTATGTCACAAAGTGATCATAAAGTGTTCCACTGCAGCTCCCATACCTGTCTGGCCATCTTATGTTCCAATCCATTATTGAAAAATAATCGTTACTATGTAATTTTTAGACCACAAATGATCGTCTATCCTTCATTACCTTAAGCGACCCTTTAATCACTACCGTCCTCCATGTGTTGTAACCCCTTATTGCAGAACATCTGTAGGACTGTATGTGGATTCCCACAAAACCAAACATAGATCTGTTTAGATATTAGATTGACAATAAAGGAAAGAGAAACTAAATTAGCAGGATACCTTTAAGTATAAAAAGAAAACTTTTCTTTTATACATATCTAAATATCTCCATCATATTATATAAATCTTCGTTTGGCCTCAGTCCCCTTAATTAACAATGACAAAATAAGGTAAATTAAAGGAGGCCCACCCTCGTTGGAGTTTAAAAAAAAGGATTCTTTCATTTCAGGAATGGAGATTGTGCAAACTATGATAGTGACCCTGGACTTGCAGTAGGTATGTTGTCATTATCATTGCCTCTTAAATTCAAGTGATTTTAGTGGTTCGTGCATTTTGTGCCTAAGGAAGACACAGTGCAGGTTGAAACATGATCATGCACTAACTCTGGCACATTGGCTTCTCTAGGTTACACTGCATTTAATGGAGTTGATTTTGAAGGTACATTCCATGTGAACACCGTGACAGATGATGATTATGCCGGATTCATCTTTGGTTACCAGGATAGTTCAGCTTTTTATGTGGTCATGTGGAAGCAAACAGAGCAAACATACTGGCAAGCAACCCCCTTTAGAGCCTGTGCAGAGCCTGGTATCCAGCTGAAGGTACAGTATTCGTCACTGCCAAGAAAAATTACATTTGTACACAACACAATTCCATTACTCCTACATTCTTCCATAATAAATATCCAGGTGCCTCCAGGTAACACAGCTCCATTAACTATGTCTAATGGCACAACAAATTAAAAAAATTCTCGGCACACTGTTTATAATCAAAGGGACTTCAAATTTATTCAACGTTTCGATGCCACTTGGGACATCTTTGTCCTGATGAAGACGTCCCAAGTGGCGTTGAAACGTTGAATAAATTAAAAAAGTCACTTTGATATAAACAGTGTGCCCGGGAATTTTGGAAATTTATTTGTACAACGACACTACATATCTGTAAACATTCAATATTTAAAAGGCAACTGTAGTGTTCAAAGCTCCCGCCCCACCTTGCGATCTATCCATCCAATAGGAAGAAGTGCAGAGCCTGTCTTCCCATTAGTTGGTCCTAGGCCATAAGGGCGGAGCAACAAAAGACTATGTGGCTATTTTAAGATCAGCACGTGTACAAAAAGATAAATAATAACATATAGTGCATTGATTGTTGGGCAGTAATTTTGACAGAATGCTGTTGTTGCGCATAATATTAAATGTTGTGAAAATGTAGTTATGTTCACTTTTACTATATAAAATGCACTGGAATTAACAGCATCCTGGTAAAATATATAAATCGCCTTTTACACACAAATCTTTCTGGTGAGACAATGTACTGTGGGTCCAAAGGCCCCCATATAAACACAGCCCAAAGAAAGACATCCCTTTCATAAGATTGTCTACACAGTTTTGGCCAACAACTGATTCACTCAACAAATCTTAAACCAATTGGATCCGATTTATTAATACGGGCTGAAAATTCTGTGATCTGATGTCCACACAATTACATGACAAGAACAGCCCGGGATCAATCTTCCTCAAAACTTGACTTGAAGTAGTCACACACAGGAATTCGGCAACTGTCTCCCACCAGTGTAACCACATACTAAGCATGGCCTCCCCTGGCGGATACTGCCTGCAGAGGAAACAGCAGTCATACATGTAGAAAGGGCCCACTTTCTCCTTGAAATTGCACAAACTGATGTCCTTGTAGTTATAATACAGCCATTGCCTATCCGTGTAGTGTTTATATTCATTGACATTATATTCACATGGGACACAGATCATATGACCACTTAACGATTTATTCTGACCTTGAGCATCTGCTCTATCTAGGCAGTCAATCCAAATCAGGACCTGGGGACATCTCAGGAATCTTTGTGGCACACAGGAGACACCAATGACCAAGTGAGGTTGCTATGGAAAGACCCAAGAATTTAGGCTGGAAGGACAAAGTTTCCTACCGTTGGTTCCTACAGCACAGACCCCAAGTTGGATATATCAGGTACCATATACGTTCATTTTGGTCGTACGCATTTGTTTCTGAAATTAAGGATCTAGGGTCGGCCAGGGCACTCTCTGATCTATTTTTTGTTTGTTTACAGAGCAGATTCTTTGAAGGTAGTGAACTGGTGGCAGACCTGGAGTGACTGTAGACACAACAATGCTGAGGGAGACTTGGGTTGTTTTGCTTTTCACAACACAAGAAAACATCATTTGGTCTAACCTGAAATATCGTTGTAATGGTAAGAAATCCAACAAATTTTAAGCATAGTAATGGTGGTTGATAAATACATCGTCCATCTAGTCCAACCTTTATACTTTACTCACTAACCTTACTAAACATTGTTGTTCCAGAGGAAGGCAAAAACCCAAAACAAACCCAGATGAAACGGGGGAAAAAATCCTTCCTGGTGGCAAATTTCAATATTATAGATTCACTGTACCAACCAGAACTACAGTATAGGTATTAATACCAGCATTCTCAATATTATATAGTATCCCGTACCAACCAGAACTACAGTATATGTATTAATCCCAGTAATTCTCAATATTATATAGTATTCCTGTACCAACCAGAGTACAGTATATGATTAATACCAGTAATCTCAATATTATTAGTATCCCTGTACCAACCAGACCTACAGTATATGTATTAATACCAGTATTCCCATAGTATATAGTATCTCTTGTACCAACCAGAACTACAGTATTGTATTATTAATACCAGTAATTCCTCAATATTATATATTTTCCTGTACCAACCAGAACTACAGTATATGTATTATCCCAGTAATTCTCAATATTATATTTATCACTGTACCAACCAGAACTACAGTATATGTATTAATACCAGTAATTCTCAATATTATTAGTATCCCTGTACCAACCAGAACTACTGTATATATTTAATACTTGTATTCTCAAATTTGTTAGTTTTAGAACACATCCAGTCCACTTCTAAAGCTATTTATTGAACTTGCCATTACCCCATCTGCGGAACACAGTTTCGTTCTCACTGTAAGAAACCTTTCCTAACCTGAAGATGAAACTTCTTTCTTCCAGTCTTAAAGGATGTCCACGTGTCCTCTGATATGACCTATTGTGAACAATGCAACAGAGAGTTTACTTTGTGCGCCCATTATATATTTATATAGAGTGATCATATCCCCACACAATTGCTGCTTCTCCAGTGTATCAGCCCTAACTTGTCTAATCTGTCGGTATAGTCAAGCCCATGCATTCTACTATCCCACCAGCTTTTGTAATGCTGTAAATGCTGAACATATGGCATGTACTGAAGAGTTGCTGTGGAAATTGCCTAGACATCACCTTTTTTCAGGAGCTATAGATATTAAACAGGAGAGCTGAAGCCTCAATCTTGATAGCTTTTTTTCATATCAGGAGAAAAATAAGCTCTTCCCTGTTAAACCATTTGTGGAGGACCCCTTTCTTATTTAACAACGCCCAAAAGGATTGTTTCAGACCCCGGCGGACATTCCGCATCAGAAATGGTAATATCAAGCGAAAAATTTCCCCTGGCCACCTGTACTAAAGTATAGGGAGTTGTCCGCAACCTAGGGAGTATGGCAGTCACACACATCTCCCTATACTTTATATAGGGAAACACTTGTGACTGTGTAGTGTCACATCCTCAAAGATGATCTTGCAGATTCTGTGATCTTTGAAGGATTGGTACAGTGAGTACCCAACTTAAAGGAATCACCCATACAGGAACTTAACTCGGTTATGTTTCTCATTTACATTTGCAGATACAATTCCAGAGGATTTCCAAGCTTTTCAAACACAACAGTTTGCAAATAAAGTAACATAGAAGAACGAGAAATTACAGTTTTGTTATACGGTGAAGGTGGGGGGATACTCTTTACAGTAAGACTTGTTTGTGAATATGAAAATAATCTTTCCTTGATGTTTTTTATAACTGTACATGTAAGTGAATAAAAACAATTTAAAAAAACTGTACAGATTTAGGGTCCGTTAATAAACCAGGGAACTGGGTGGAACAAGCTGTTTTTATGGCTTTTATATCTAGTGGAATTTATTTTTTAGTGAATGTTTTGAGGCTAAACTAACCCTCACAGTGCACCCACCGGCCCCCTATCCCCCCCCCCCCGATCTCGTCCATCCCTCCCACATTGTGACTAGCGTCCGTGCATATTTAAAGCCTGTCTTTTAGTATAGTAGGATACTGTATATTTTAACACCCGGTTATCGGTTTGAAATGGAAACCTTCTTTAGGAAATATAAACAGTGTAAAAGTCCAATATAATTAGTTGAATGTGTGGTGGCAACTCCCAACAACTCCCTTGTGGAATCCAAACGAATTGGCTATACTCATAGGGTAAGCTGGACCTCCATACACATAATCTCACTAGAGCGGAATAACAGTCTCCACTCCATGGAGACAGATCATGTGTATGGATTGCCTTTAAGTTGACCAATAAACACAATTTTAATGATCTGGTGTCCATAGGAGAAGGCAGACTATCTATTTTCTATATGCTTAATCAGAAAAAAAAATTTAATTGAGAATATGCTATACAGAATAACCAGTATTCCATATACAAGCAGAGGTAACAAGAGAGTAAAGGAATTTACAACTGTTAAACCACAGTAATCATTAACATGGTGTAGTTGACAACATATTATTAGCATGAATTTATAGAACTTTGATATCGCATCATAACAAACGTAATCATAAAATTACAGCTAGTAACACTTTAAGTGATAAGAAAGGTATCACAAGTGTTTATTTGCAAGTAAACACTATGGAGAGATGTAGTTTTATATGTCAAGACCTTCATGTCTTAAACAGTGTACACACCACCTAGAAAAAGACACACTAAGGCATGTTATACAACAAACATCCAACCTCTAGTCCATTTACA
>JAACNH010006265.1:0-17788 GCA_019447015.1 Hymenochirus boettgeri
TGGAGATTGAAGCATGGTGCTGACAATGGAATGGCAAGCATGGTGCTGACAATGGAGATGGAAGCATGGTGCTGACAATGGAGATGGAAGCATGGTGCTGACAATGGAGATGAAGCGATGGTGCTGACAATGAGATGGAAGCATGGTGCTGACATGGAGATGGAAGCATGGTGCTGACAATGGAGAATGGGAAGCATGGTGCTGACAATGGAGATGGAAGCATGGTGCTGACAATGGAAATGGAAGCATGGTGCTGACAATGGAGATGGAAGCATGGTGCTGACAATGGATGGACTGGACATGGAATGGAAGCATGGTGCTGACAATGGAAATTGGAGCATGGTGCTGACAATGGAAATGGGAAGCATGGTGCGGACAATGGTAAATGGAGCATGGTGCTGACAATGAAATGGAGCATGGTGCTGACAATGGAAATTGAGCATGGTGCTGACAATGGAAATGGGAGCATGGTGCTGACATGGAATTGGAGCATGGTGCAGACAATGGAAATGGAAGCATGGTGCTGACAATGGAAATGGAGCATGGGTGCTGACAATGGAAATGGAAAGCATGGTGCTGACAATGGAAATGGAGCATGGTCTGAAATGGAAATGGGAGCATGGTGCTGACAATGGAAATGGAAGCATGGTCAGACAAGTGGAAGCATGGTGCTGACAATGGGAATGGAAGCTGTGCGACAATGGAAATGGAGCATGGTGACAATGGAAATGGAGCAATGGTGCTGACAATGGAAATGAAGCATGGTGCTGACAATGGAGATGGAACATGGTGCGACAATGGAAATGGAAGCATGGTGCTGACAATGGAAATGGAGCATGGGGCGGACAATGGAAATGGAAGCATGGTGCTGACAATGGGAATGGAAGCATGGTGCTGAAAATGGAATGGGACAATGGTGCTGACAATGGAAATGGAGCATGGTGCTGACAATGGAAATGGGAGCATGGTGCTGACAATGGAATTGGAGCATGGTGCTGACAATGAAATGGAAGCATGGTGCTGACAATGGGAAATGAGCATGGTGCTGACAATTGGAAATGGAACATGGTGCTGACAATGGAAATGGGAAGCTGGTGCTGACAATGGAAATTGGAGCATGGTGCTGACAATGGAAATGGAAGCATGGTGCTGGACAATGGAAATGGAGCATGGTGCTGACAATGGAAATGGAAGCATGGTGCTGACAATGGAAATGAGCATGGTGCTGACAATGGAAATGGAAGCATGGTGCTGACAATGGAAATGGAAGCATGGTGCTGACAATGGAAATTGGACATGGTGCTGACAATGGAAATGGAAGCATGGTGCTGACAATGGAAATTGGAAGCATGGTGCTTGACAATGGAATGAAGCATGGTGCTGACAATGGAATTGGAGCATGGTGCTGACAATGGAAATTGGAGCATGGTGCTGACAATGAAGGACATGGTGCTGACAATGGAAATGGAAGCATGGTGCTGACAATGAGGAAGCATGGTGCAGACATGGAATGGGAGCATGTGCATACAATGGAATGGAAGCATGGTGCAGACAATGGAAATGAAGCATGGTGCCGACAATAGGGGATGGAAGCATGGTGCCGACAATAGGGATGGAACATAGTGCCGACAGTGGGTATGGGGGGCATTGACACACCAATTGGGAGCATGGTACTGACAATGGGAATGTGGGAGCATGACCTGACCATGGAATGGGGAGCATGGCACTGACCATGGGAATGGGAGCATGGCACTGACAATGGGAAGCATGGCCTGACAAGGGAAAGTATGGCACGACAATAGAATGTGGAGCTGGCATGGACATGGGAATGTGGGAGCAGGCACTGCCAGGGAATGGGGGAGCATGGCACTGACAATGGGGGAGCATGGCACTGACAATGGGGGAGCATGGCACTGACAATGGGAAAGTATGGCACTGACAATGAGAATGTGGGAGCATGGACACTGACAATGGGAATGTGGGAGCATGGCACTGACAATGGGAATGTGGGAACATGACACTGACAATGGAATGTGGGAGCATGGCACTGACAATGGGGAGCATGGCACTGACAATGGAAATGGGAGCATGGCACTAAATGGGAATGGCGGAGCATGGCACTGACAATGGGGGAGCATGGCACTGAAATAGAATTGGGGAGCATGGCACTAACAATGGGAATGGGGAGCATGGCACTGACAATGGGGAGGCATGACTGACAATGGAAATGGGGAGCATGGCACTAACAATGGGAATGGCGGAGCATGGCACTGACAATGGGGAGCATGGCACTGATAATAAGAATTGGGGAGCATGGCACTAACAATGGAATGGGGGAGCATGGCACTGACAATGGGGAGCTGGCACTGACAATAAGAATGGGGAGCATGGCACTGACAATGGGAATGTGCGAGCATGGCCTGACACTGGGAATGGGGGTGCATGGCACTGACAATGGGAATGGGGGTGCATGGCACTGACAATGGAAGTGGGGGAGCATAGCACTGACAATGGGAATGGGGGAGCATGGCACTGACAATGGGGGAGCATGGATAAAATGGATGGAGAGCAGGGCACTGACAATGGGAATGGGGAGCATGGTACTGACAATGGGAATGGGGGAGCATGCACTGACAATGGGGGAGCATGGCACGACAATGGGAATGGGGAGCATGGCACTGACAATGGGAAAGCATAGCACTGAAATGGGAATGGGGGAGCATGGCACTGACAACGGGAATGGGGAGCATGGCACTGACAATAGGAAAGCATGCATTGATAATGGAATGGGGGAGCATGGCACTGACAATGGGAATGAGGGAGCATGGCACTGACATGGGAAGCATAGCACTGATAATGGAATGGGGGACATGGCACTGACAATGGAGATGAAGCATGGCACTGACAATGGGATGGGGGAGCATGGCACTGACAATGGGAATGGGGGAGCATGGCACTGACAATGGGAAAGCATAGCACTGATAATGGGAATGGGGGAGCATGGCACTGACAATGGGAATGAGGGAGTATGGCACTGACAATGGGGATGGGGGAGTGCGCACCGACAATGGGGATTGTCAGTACATTATAATAGCACTGGTAAAATGCTTTGGGTAATAAGGGTAAATGGTGCTGACAATGGAAATGGAAGCATGGTGCTGACAATGGAAATGGGAGCATGGTGCTGACAATGGAAATTGGAGCATGGTGCTGACAATGGAAATGGTGTCATGCTCCCACATCTCATTGTCCAGTGCCCATACTTCCCATTGTCAGTGCCATGCTCCCCCATTTCATGGCCATGCTCCCCCATTTGTCAGTGCCAACTGCTCCCCCCCCCCCATTCCCCATTGTCAGTGTGCCATGCTCCCCACATTCCCATTGTCATGCCATGCTCCCACCTTCTCCATTGTCAGTTCCATCCTTTCCCATTGTCAGTGGCCATGCTTTCCCCATTGTCAGTGCCATGCTCCCCCATTCCATGGTCAGTGCATGCCCCACATTCCCATGTCTACCATGCTCCCAATTGTGGCAATGCCCCCCAACCCTGTCGCACTATGCTTCCATCCCATTGTCGGCACTCATGCTTCCATCCCTATTTTCAGGCACCAGGCTTCCATCCTCCATTGTCAGCACCATGCTCCATCTCCATTGTCAGCACCATGCTTCCATCTCCATTGTCAGCCCATGCTTCCATTTCCATTGTCAGCACCATGCTTCCATTTCCATTGTCAGCACCATGCTTCCATTTCCATTGTCAGACCATGCTTTCCATCTCCATTGTCAGCACCATGCTTCCATTCCATGTCAGCACCATGCTTCCCCATTCCATTGTCAGCACCATGCTTCCATTTCCATTGTCAGCACCATGCTTCCATCTCCATTGTCAGCACCATGCTTCCATCTCCATTTTCAGCACCGCTTCCCCATTTCCCATTGTCAGCACCATGCTTCCATTTCCATTGTCAGCACCATGCTTCCATCTCCATTGTCAGCACCATGCTTCCATTCCCATTGTCAGCACCATGGCTTCCATTTCCATTGTCAGCACCATGCTTCATTCCATTGTCAGCCATGCTTCCATCTCTTCCATCTTGTCGCACCATGCTTCCATTTCCATTGTCAGCACCATGCTTCCATTTCCATTGTCAGCACCATGCTTCCATCCCATTGTCGGCACCATTCTTCCATTTCCATTGTCAGACCATGCTTCCATTTCCATTGTCAGCACCATGCTTCCATTTCCATTTCAGTACCATGCTTCCATTTCCATGTCAGTACCATGCTCCATCTCCATTGTCGCACCATGCTTCCATTCCCATTGTCAGCACCATGCTTCCATCTCCATTGTCTGCACCATGCTTCCATTCCCATTGTCAGCACCTGCTTCCCTTTCTCCATTGTCTTGCACACCATGCTCCATTTCCATTGTCAGCACCATGTCTCCATTTCCATGTCAGCACCATGCTTCCATCTCCATTGTCAGCACCATGCTTCCATTTCCATTGTCAGTCACCTGCTCCATTTCCTTTGTCAGCACCATGCTCCCATTCCCATTGTCCAACCATGCTTCCTTTCCATTGTCAGCACCATGCTCCCATTCCCATTGTCAGCACCATGCTCCCATTTCCATTGTCAGCACCATGCTCCCATTCCCATTGTCAGCACCATGCTCCCATTTCCATGTCAGCACCATGCTCCATTTCCATTGTCGCACCATGCTTCCATTTCCATGTCAGCACCATGCTCCATTCCCATTGTCAGCACCATGCTCCCATTTCCATTGTCAGCACCATGCTTCCATCTCCATTTCAGCACCATGCTTCCATTTCCATTGTCAGCACCATCTTCCATTTCCATTGTCAGCACCATGCTTCCATCCTTATGTGGGCACCACGCCCCATGCCCATTGTCAGCATTTATATAAATTAAAAACTTTTTAGAAGTATCCCCATTTTAAGCTTCTTTTTAAGCCACACCATTTAAAACTTCACACAGCACACGCCCTTTGAGTTGTGCATGCCGCTAAACACTCCTCACATTCTGTTTGGGTTTGCAATACTAGCCCTAAATTAAGGGCAAATTACCCCCTCTTTCATTTAGCTGTACCCAGGGTGAGGACCTGCAAGTCACCACCTCTGGGGCAAAATACCGTACTTACCTTCTACATAACCTTGTCTCCCCCCTTGTGTCCTTTCTGCATTCAAAGATTCTTTGAAGCTCTGTCTAAGGAGGAATATGCTTTTTCAGAAAGTGTCTTTCCTTGTTGGCCCATCCAGCTAGTGAGGAAGATGTAGACACCTTGGAATGAAAAGGAACAGCAAGGCAGCTAGAATAGAAGTATTCAAATTACAGGCTTTACTGCCAGGACTTAAGACCGATTTGGCGGATCCCGCGAACAACCTCCGTTTCGTCCGATACACATGGGCCGACTATCGGCCGAAACGAACGTTTCGTACACATCGTGCGTTGCGGTCGGGACCCGCGATCGCACGCGTGTACGAACCTTAGGTTCTCCTTCTCAGTACAGATAAAGGAAGGGGGTTTGTTTTGCCTTTTATTCTGATTTAAATTGTTTTTGATTGAAAAAGATACTTTCTGTAATCTTTCTTTAAATGACATGTAATTCATCCCTGCCCTGATATTGGGATTGAATGCAAAATGTGATTGCGTTTTATGATATATATGTGCACTATATAATGGAAAGCAACAGTGGATTAAAATCAAAAGTAATAGGTATTCAGGTGTGTCACAGTGGGTTATATTCTCATTATTGTCATTTAGCTGCATGTGGTTTACACAATTGTATGAATTCACTAAAACGGTGACACCACAGGCCCCTGCATTAACCGAATCTCCCTGTGTACAGTATGTTACCTTTTCACAGTAGTCCATTCATCCTTTTTGTCTGGTTTTTCCTTGAATTCAACACTTTCTAAAGCAAAAGTTATATTTTTAAAATAAGTGAACAGCCATAAACAAATACTTATTACTGAAAAATACCATTAATCTAACTAACGGCTGCGGACTATCCCCACTAGTGTACAAGCTTACTTGCACATAAATAACACAATATTGATTGTGGGTCCGAGGATACAACCGTAATTGTTGAGTGTATGGGTCTCTTAAGGCCTGGTACACACTCCCCAATTTTTTCACCCAATTGATGCTCTTTTCAAAATGACTTACCTTTTCTAATGATATCCGGTCACTTAAAAGTGGTGCATACCAAACTAACAGCCTTCTCACCAGGCATTCTAATCTCATCATAGCCTTTGATCATATCATAGTCATATCTGCTTCCTACCTACCTGTACTGCTGTCTCTGTCGTTGCGCTAAAATGTATCCAATTAAAAATATGGTTCCCATTCCTCAATCTTTCATGTTTTACTGTCTATGAAAAGATAACAAACAAGAAGGATCTGCTTCTCCCTGAAATCATTTGGTCACATGACCCAGCACGGGATTCTTCCTTAACTCTCAAGTACTGAGCAATCCAGGCACTTTCACTATGTTTAGAGGCAAATATGAAAATAATATCATTGTAGCTAGAGGTCTTTCCTTCATTATTTGCAAATGTTTTCACAACTTAATTAAATATATTTTTTAAATAAGTGGCATCATCCTTCTAAAATCTGAAATCTGCTAATATGCTATGTACTTAACAAAAGTGAAGTGTATAAATGCTCTTAAAATACTTACATTGGAGAGATATCGGTGGAGACTGAAGACTTTGATTTAAAAGGGGCAAATATGGGCCCATGACCTACAAAAAGTCACTCCTCTTCAGGATTGAATACCACAACAATTTATTTTTAAAATGCATCATTGTGTAAATTATTAATCTAAATTTTAGCCCATCCAAACAAGTAGGAAGGGTTACAGCCAAATACACTATGAACATGTTTTGTGCCATGGAACACACAAAAGAGATGTTTTGGTTTCCACTGACTACAGTAAAATTTTCCTTGTAATAGCACTGCTGAAAAGGTTAGGCCTGTAAATTGCGCCATATGAGAGGTTTAATTAATGTTGTATGATTTCATAATCCGGTTTCAAGCGGCGCATTTCACACTCACAAAATATACTGACCTTTTTCGAGATGCTCATTATCCTTAAACGTGTTCTCTTTTCAAACATTGTCGTCTCATTATTTTGTCATTGCTTCGTAATTTAAGAATATTCAGAGCATAGGGTTTCCAGTTTCTCTGGAAGCAAAAAATTGATAGGGTAGGTGGACAAAGTTAAAAATAGAATAAAAATTGAGTTTTTTTTTTTGAAGGCTTGAAATGCACTCTTAATTATTCACCAGTATCTTTCTGTCATCTCTTCGAAGCATACAGCGGAGCGGAAATATAAGTGACTTCCACTATTATACATAATGTAGCTGCTTAATTGGCAAGGAGAGGGTGAAAAGTAGGGCAGAGATATTCCTGCGAGACTGATAGGGCACCATATTAGTGGCTTCATCACTGCAAACGTCTTCAATCTGATTGAAGTCAGCAAATTTTTACCACCAACACTAAAAGGTTCCTCGTCTGAGTATAACAATTACTAGACATGTTCTAATGAATTTTCATGACAGTAATTATTTACAGGGCACAGAAAGCAATATTGATGCTAATTCTATAATTAGTATTAGGCTTACAGTCAAGTTTTGTTTTAAACCTTATAATTCTTTACACGATATGACCGTAATCGAGAATGCAAGAGTGTGCTGGACATTTTGTCATTTTTATAAAAAGATTATTGATTTATCATTACATTAGGGAACTATTGCTTCATATCCCAGGATCTCTATATGTTTGCTGGGTATCTCATTTTAAGTGGGGGAGGTGAACTACAACCAAATGATTTGTAAAAAAAAAGGAGAGGGGTACCAAAAAATGTAAATGAAATAAATGATACATTAACTTTATGTATATTATATTAATATTTATATTATCCATTCATTCACCTATTGACATTTCAGATGTGCAGTAATAAGCATGCGTGGTTTGGGATGTTAGAACCCTTGGAAATGGCCCATTTGCTAAATATCACAATTGCTAAACACTAACCATTAGAATTCTATAGGAATTTATTTTTCACATGTTTCCATCACTATACATTTCTTTTACGATTCATATGTGGCTTACAATCTAAACACTTTCAGGGAGATTCTATTGTTTAAAATGGTGCTACTTTTGCCCCAACCAATCAGATCTTATTTACCATTTGAAAGCTAGCATATGATTGGTTGGGGCAAATTTTAAATGTAAAAGAACTTTTATTGAATAACCCTGTATATCTCACACACAAGCTATCAATATGTCTGGAGTGCTGGAGGAAACCCACACAAGCACAGGAGAACATATAAACCCTTGCAGATGTGTGCCTCAACACAAGGCATCAGTGCTAACTACTGAGCCACTCATCTCATCTCCCAGTGGGACAGGCATCTACTCAATCTTCTTCAGTAGGCTGAGATTTAGGGGCTGTTTAATTCCTTTGCATATCCCTAATCGAGTTAAGGTGAAAAGGTTTGAAAGTTGTTAAAGGCACAAGAATGTATAACAATTCAGTAGCACTTTCATTTCAAACTACCAAAAAAAATAGTAAATAAAATGGAACCATTTTGTCATGGAGAATACTGGCAATATTGCAACATGATATGATATGCTCTATTAATCATTAGACATGTCAAGAATAAATATTCTATGGAGTTCTTTTACAGAAATATGAACAAGTCAGCAGGTAACAGCCTAGGCAAGTCAGTTTCAGCAAAGAAAAGACTTCATTGTGAATGTTGTAAACTTGAAACTCTTTCTGGAGCCCAAGGGTTGTTTTAGAGATGTCGAAAAAATCCAGTCCGCTTGAGGATCCGCGAATTTTCGAAAAAATTCGAAAATTCGAAAAATTCCTTGAGCAGACCCATTAAAAGGAAAAATATCCTCGAAATTACGAGATTTCGTGTATTTTTGAAAATTTTCGAAAATACGTATTAACGAAATACGAGAAATTCTCGTATTCGAAATTTTCGAAAATACGAGAAATCCGCGGTTCGGAAGTTAGAAGGCGGAAACCAGAAAAATCCACCGTTCCGCGAACGGATAATCCGCGGCGGATCCGGTTTGGATCCGCGAACCGGCCATCCCTAGTTGTGTTAGTAGATCAGGTTTCTGGCTCCTGAAATTGATTTCCTAATTTTTTCAAGCTCAGAATCGTCACGGTCATTACATTTCCTTCTAGCATCACATAACATATATTGTCCACTCTGTAAGCATTTAACTAGTGTTCAGAAACATTGAAGTGATTTTAATTGTTTGGTGAATACCATAACAGTTGCAAGTGTTTAGCCACTGGCACTTTGGCCAAAAACATATCATGATTTCCATTAGGGAAAATCAACTCCATTTTTGAGGCCTTAATTTAAAATACCAGTAGAATTGATTCAGCTTGTTACCTCCTTAGTCTGCAAGGTTACATTTGGGATTTATTGATTATCAGCTTTGACAGAAAAGAGAAGTTTTAATGTTTAAAAATACTTGTATAAGGAAAACTATAACTGCTAAAGGAATATTTGAATGAAATTTGCCTGCATTTGCAAGTATCTTATATTAATACTAGCACCAATGCAAAAAACTTTGTATAATACTGAATTATTTCAAAAAACTAGATCCTGTCTTGCTCTAATAGGAGGCAAAGTGGCACCTATAATAGTTAATTGATAGAAGAAAGTCTGTACCTTGTCCAGTCTGAAATATGAGAAATCAATCATTATTTCCTTTTTTTATATTTTTGTACGTGTTAGAATCTTCTGTTTCAGTAATGCTTTGCTGTATTTTACGACAATGGTAACAAAATGTACTAATATGATGCAATACTGAACAAGTCAGAGAAATAATTTGAGACCTTTTACCTGAATTTAAAGGAAACCTTCCTTTATGTGTAGACCAATGGGATAAAGAATTGTTCCTTTATGAATGACTCTTTCCATCTCTCATTTGAGTGACTATATTCGCATGGTATTTTGGAAACATTGCAATATCACATGTAACAGATTACTAACAAAACACACATCATGAGTGGGTACAGCTGTCTGTGCAGGAAAAGACAATGAAGGCGAGCAATGTGTCACCAATACATATTATGATTACATGAAAGAAACTGATGGTTTCAAAGTATAAACCAAACTTTGCTTTTGAAACACTTTTTAAGTGTTTAAATCTAATAGCCATAATAAGAGAATAACATTTCATCGGGATCTAGAAAAAGGAATGGGAAACCTGTACCACTGGCCTGTGTTAGAAAAAGTATGGCAGCTTTCACCCATTTGGATAAAACAAATATATAAAGGCAATGTTGGTCAGAGGACTGTCTAGCAGGTTAGCTTGGAAAATGCCAAAAAATATACAACTCGTTCTGTTTTTCTATAGTGGCTGGGACAATATTTGTAAAGGGGGTGCATAAAATAAATAGCCATGATTGACCGCAGTGTATTCACTGAGCAGGATATTGTAGTATTGAAAAACTCAATAAAACCCAAACTACCTGATGTAATCTTGTGTTTAATTTACATTAAAGGGAATGTCGCCCTCAAATTAAGATTTTACATACAGGTTAGCAGCCTCACTAACTGTTATAACTTACCTAAAAGATGCTCCTGAAAGGAGTTACCCAACCTGATCCCTCACGCCAACACCTTCAGACTCCTCTGCTGTTGTTGTAAGCTGGTTATGAGCACACCACAGCAGCAGAAAAGTCTGTTCAGTAACAGCCATTGGCGTGGACATCCTTGTTATGGCTTTGATTGATGGCTAAAAACCCGGAAGCAGCAGCACAGAAAAAGAGTGTCGGTGACGGATTGGATTTTGTCAGTCCTTTCAGGAGTTTCTTTGGTATAGTTATGTATAGATAAAATGGGGTTTGGGAGGCTCTAGCTGTATGTAAAATATCAATTTGCTTACCATGTAGCAATGAAACTTAATGTGTCCTTAAGGGAGACATAAGCCAACACTTCTTACCTGACAGTCATCCAGTGAATCTCATAAAGGTAAGTAACTGGCTTTGGCTTATTGGCACCTCTCCCTTGGGTGTTTTTTGATTTGGCGAATCTGGCAGGTTTCAATATTTGTCACAGTCTGAAGCAGCTTTCGGTTTATTTAACTTTAGAATGTTAAGAACAACAAGCAGACTGCACTTGTTACCAGTGTTTATTATGTTGGGATTCACATACACATCGGAAAGAATCTCATTTGCAATGCAAGGGCACATTCATGAAAACATAATCACATATTTATGCAGTTTCAGCAACAACCCAGAGGAATCACTCATTAATGGCACTATCTATTTCACTTAATGAGTGTTATGGCGTGACAGGGGGTGTGGGTAATGCAGGACTTTGTGTCTTAGAACATCTTGAAATAAATTTGAATGACATCTGTGAATAGGAAGTTTCTAAATGTTACTCCCAACCCCTGAAGTGCCATAAGGATATTATGATATGGCATGCGGATAGGTAGATTGAAAAGATCTGTACAGCTGTATAGTCTATGAGGTGACATATGGCAAAACTAGTCTGTTATGGAGTTGATGGATTTACAGTGGCGGGTGATGGAGCCAGGAAATAATGACACGCAAAACAACAGCAATTACAAAGAGTTTGCTTGCATTCGAAACAACGCCAATTTCTATAAACTATATTTTCTAATCAGCAATGCTATACAATAGTGGGGTTTATAGAATAACCAGTATGCCCCCCCTTTCTTTAAAGAATACCCCCCACCTGGTGCAGCACATTATCCCCCCAGTGCACCTCTCCCCTCCTGCAGTGCACCTCCCACTGCAGCGCACTCTAATGTTTGTGCCCTGATGGGTGACATGCGGTAGTGTGCTGTGTCTGTGGTTGTGTCTGTCAAATTGCAGGTTGTATACAGGATTCATTTTAAATACATGCAAATTTGAAATAAACAGAAACACAGAATTTCAATCTGGAGAACTGGAATGTATGTCACTAAACTGCTAGACTTGAATCACGAGTCCCCCCCAGCAATGAGCTATCCAGGACCCCTCCCCCCAGACCACCACGCCCACAGCCGCCTCATTGGCTCCCATACGAGGCTGGCGGATACCTGCATTATAGAGGCTCAATATTTTATGATCAACATTATTTTGGATTACGCTTGTGTAGACATCAAAAAAGTTTACACGGTATTGAACAGCATTATTGGTAATAAGAAAATCATTTGTAGGACTGATAACCTAGACGGAGATGCATAATTCCCTATCGAACTTACCTGTTCTCATTTCCACAATGTTTTAACAACTTTGTAACCGTTGATACAGCTTGGAAAAGGAGCAATAAAGTGCAAACTTTGTGGGGTTTTAAAGCCACAATTGATTTTCACTCTAAAATCTTCTCTAAATTTCTGTCTGGCCTAGATGGGGGTAGGCTACTTTGGACATTGTACGAATGACTGGAGAACAACGCAGGAATATCTGAAGGGGAGTTTAGCGTATATGGGCACCTTAACTCTTTTTGGCGGTCTGATTTTCCCTCATTGCTTATTGCATTATTCAGTAATCAACAGACTGAAAGCACTTTAGCTCATGCTATGTGTCCTATCTTTTATAATACATAAACCACCACTAAGGGGCATGATTATAAAGAGCGAAAATTGCCCCAAAAATGACCGCCGCACAACCCGCCGCGAAAATAGCGATATCGCCTATTTATAATGTATTGCGCCGCGGTGTCCGGCGGTAATTTTAAGTCCCTTCACTTCCCAGCAGCCCCTCCTAACCCCCAACCCCGCTTGGCGGCGAACATATGGAACAGGAGGCTTGGAGGGCTGCTGGGAGGGGCACCCCTAGTCCATTTCTGATTGGGTCAATTTTTTAATGCTTGGTTTATCATGCTTTACATTAACCATCAGATCCGTCACGACGGATCAAGACCCAGCACACCTCGCCTCATTGAGAAGATGCCACCTAAAGGCCCAACCGCTCTTTTAAGAGCCGTTCACTGAAGTGCCAAAGGCCTCCAGTGCCGCAAGGGCCCTTACAAGGGCTAGGGAGGGGGTCCGGTTCGAGCTGCAGACCCTTAAGCCCCAAAGGCCTTCTTAGGGCCTCAAGGGCACCTGTAAGTGCCGCAAGGGCCCTGACGGGCTGGGAAGGGGGGTCCGGATTGAGCTGCGGACCCCTAAGCACCAAAGGGCTCTTGTTAGAGCTGCAAAGACCCTGATAGGGCTGGGGAGGGGGGTCCCGGCTGAGCTGCGGGACCTTAAGCCCCAAAAGGCCCTTCTCAGGGCCCTGCGGATGGTGCCTCCACCACTCCCGGGCCCTTCCCCTCCCCACCAGCGGTGGGGCAGGGGGCTTGGAGGGGCTGCCGCCGTGGGGGGCAAGGTAGGTGGTCGCCGCCGCCCAAAAAAAGATAACGATTCGTTAACTTTATGCGGACATTTCCCCGCCCATTTATAAATCGACGAAAACGCAAATTTTTGCGAAAATGGCGGGAATGACGCCCACGAAAAGTTAACAGACCTTTATAAATATGCCCCTAAATGTTACCATGTTCATGATCTACTTTAATGGTATTTTTCTCTTGTATTTTGTACTGTAATAGTATTTGTCTTAAAATGCCATGTCCACCCCCAAAACTAAAATGTACCCACTAGTGACCACACTGTGTAGTTTAAAAAAACCTTACTTAAATCTCTGCTCCTTATGGTTCTCTACAGGGCCTTTCCAAAGATGTAAAAATTGAAGAGTAAGAGCTGTCAATGAGTTATCTGGTCCCTGCTACTTCCTAACCTCAGGACAGTGACATGCTTAGGGAAGCCCCCCCCTCCCTCCCTCAGGATACTTTCTGTCTGCTGCATCTCTTAGCATTAAATCCTTTTACTGTGTGCATCCCACCCCCAACCACAAGTTAATTTTTCACTGCTGCCGGTCCTGCCCCTCTCTGCTGTTTCCGGCTAGCGGAAAGCCGGGAAGAGCGCCGGGGGATCGAAGGTCTGTAAGTAACTTTCTGTGGCTTTTCTTGCAAACGATAAAAAGTTTAATTTAGGGGTGGAGTAACCCTTTAAAGAGCTGCAGAAATGTACTTACGACCTCACTTGGGATAACATGCCTGCTTAGTATCTAAAACTTAAGCCTAATAGAATAAAACAGGCAGACACAGAGTTGGGTGAATAAATAGCACACTTAATTAACACATTACAACATGTGTTCACACATTGCCAACTTAAGTGTACATCCTTGCCTCGTGATCCAATGACCACCCACCCCAGCCATAGCCAAAGCTAAATGCCACGCCTCTGGGTCCCCAGAGGGCATGTAACGGCTCAACACCATAACCATTGCAAGGATGACACCGCCCCCGCTGTGCCTCCAACATATTTCTTAACATAACCCATAACATAATAGACATTTAGGGAGGGAGGGAGGGACCTCTCTGTTTTCCTAGCAATTCTATTAAATGGGTGCGCATTCCTATAACATGGCCGCCTCTTATAGGCCCAGTGACGACATCCGTGACGTCACATTCCCGCCCCCCGCGAGATCCGGTGCAGCCAATCCGCTCCACGCATGGCGATGACGTCACCACGGGACGCGGACCGAACCCGCGAAAGGGAAGAAAACCGGACCCACGGACTACAACTCCCAGCATGCCTGGCGGACCCCACACCCCACCCCGATGTCAGTCCACCGCCCCGCCCTACACTACGCGCCGGCGCTTCCAATCTCTTCATTCCCTCCATGTTTTGTTCTCCATGGAAACTACTTAATATGGGATGTGACAATAAAGAGACAAACCTGAGGAAACAGATAAATAAAGGTTTCTAAATCTGTTGTATTCAATTAGATCAACTGGACTTGAAGTTTAGTTCTTGAAGACGTTTTGCTAGTCATCCGACTTCAAGAACTAAACTTCAAGTCCAGTTGATCAATTGATACAACAGATATACATGACTGGATGAATGAGAACCTCACAAGCAAAGTTTTCTAAACGTTTTGAGCCATTGGAGATTTGTGGTTTAGGTTGCCCTTTTTATTTTTGGAGGTTCATTTTCCCATGAGCAATCAGATTTCCCTTAATTATATATGCAGTCTTTACTGAATTCTTCTTCAGGAACACATGTAAACACGAGATGCAAGAATCAGTACATTCCTTAGAGAGTTTTGGGCACTATAAATCAAGATGTCCGACGCCAATGGAACACTACGAAAAGAGGATTCATAAGGCAAGCGGGAAATAAGGAATGGAATAGGCAAAATATACAAAAGCATTTTTTTATTCATTTTAATCATTTTATCGAATCACACTAGTTATTAAATTTATTATTAATTTTGGCTTGAAAAGGGCAAATTGGCTTTTTTCTATTTCTTTTTCTCTCTTCGTCTCTCTACTCCCTTCTTTTGACGTGTGTCCCTCTCACTGTGCTAGAGACACAATTCAGTTTAACTGGCAAAATACTGCCTAATTCTTGTACTTAAACCTTCCCTTTCTAGTTGCTTTTGTTTTAGCTTAATCTGTTATTTTACTGTATTGTATTGCAAGAGCAAATAACCTTATAAAGACTTCGAAATAATTTGGAGGTTGCCGTTGTAGGCATTTGATAATGATACTTACTCTTGGCAGTGTCCCATAAAAGGCCACCGCTCCTTTTCTGGAGTTTTAAATCACACTACCTGAGTATATTGGTTAGCGTGACTTAACTCCTTCATTGCGGAAGGTGCATGGCTAACGCGGAAATTAACCCTGCAGCCGCCTCACGCACTGTAATATGCCAAAGCGGTATTCATTGTGGGAAATAGCCCCCCCCCAAAAGTGCCGAATAGATACCGCCAACTTTATGATGCACCTCCGTTGAGCCTCTTTAACTTAAAGTACAAATTTGACCCTAATATGAATCCAGGTGACATACAGTCAGATGGTGCTTTAGCATGCAGATCAATTAAATGGTATGTCACCCCTAAAATATTTTTCTACTACGTGTGTAGGACACCCCACCCCCACCCTCACCCCCAGAAATATATTTACAGACCTTTTTCCCCCCGGCTCTCGCTAGCCAGAAGCAGCAAAGATGGGTGGGACGGCAGCCGCGAAGGTCTGTTAGTATGTTCTGAGGCTTGTAATGGTAGGGCACCAACAGCCATAAGGACCAGGGCGAGGGAGGGAGGAAGGGGGGTGGAGGGCTCCCTGCACGTGCCAAAAACCAGAGAACAAGGAAGCAGCAGGACCGGATGACTCACAGACAGGCTCCTACTCTTCACTTTTAAAGATTTTGAACAGACACTGCAGGAGAACCATAAGGAGTAGAGATGTAAGGAAAGGATTTTTTTTAGCACTATACAGTGTGGCCAGTAGTGGGTTAGATTTTAGTTTGGGGGTGGACATGCCCCTTAACTTACTCTGTACTAAGTACTTAGCAATTTTAAATGTTCTACAGAATGGCACTCTGGGTCTGCACAGGATTAAATAGCAGTCTTGAATTTATTTTTTTTTTTGCTGTACTGCAAAGAATTAGGTGAATCAGATATAAAGGACATGTTATTTCCTGGTTTAAATCTCAGAACTACGGAATGCAATTAATTAAAAAAAGGCAAGTTCTCTCTCCTCTCTCTCTCTCTCTCCTCTCCTCTCCTCTCCCCCTCTCCTCCACTCCATCTCGTCTCTCTCTCTCTCCTCTCATCTCTCTCTCTCTCTCTCTCCTCCTCATCTCTCCTCCTCTCTCTCTCCCTCTCCTCTCTCTCTCTCTAGATATATATATATATATATATATATACACCCAACACAACACCACACAACACTACACACACTAAGAAACTCAGTCCCCTGGGCACTAATTTATAGCTTCTTTCAGTTTTACAGTGAAAAAAAGGTCATTGTGGGAAATAGTAATTCTCTGATAAATGTACCTTGAAAAGATACTAAAGAATTTTAGCTCAGAGTGACATGAAGTCGCAAAAAGTTATTTCTGTTTTCTTAAAATGTACAATCATAGTGTTTACAACCTATTGTTGTACAATCACAGTGTAGTACAATCATAGTGTTGTACAATCATAGTGTTGTACAATCATAGTGTTGTGTACAATCATAGTGTTGTCATCAATGTGTTGCATCCTTGTAAATTATTGAGGCATTAAAAACATGGAAAAATGTGTTTGGAGCTTGTGGAATGGCTGGGTGAATATTTTATGTGTCCACAATTTAATAAAATTGCCGGTAGGATCTGAATGTTCTGATTTCTTAGCCAACACGAAATTTATAATAGTACACTTAGCATGTTATTGATACATTATTATTTACTGTAACCCAAGGCAACTAAAAAAAACAATGAATGTATTTGCTACATCTAAATCTCAAATGAGAAGACGAATATTCAACTATCTATGTCTTGGTGAATCTTATTTCAGTGTAACACTCACACTGTGTTGGTTTGTCAGATGTTTTGATGTAGACAATGTAGACAAATGTTAATAAGTAAATACTCTTTTTTTTGCTAAAAGTTATTTCACTTAGGGCCATTTTTACAAAGGCAGGAACCTATAACAATCACTATTTTTAGATTGTGGTCGTAAAACTAACGATCGTCATTTGATGATGTGAGGTAATGTGTACAATCGCCTATCAGTTCTCGCGGTCAGTAATACGCATGTTAGTTGTACTGCAAACCAATTGAGATTGTACGACTGTGCCAGATTGTGGAAACTCACCGGTATTTGGAATTACAACGTGTGCCATACCAGACACTTCTCTTACCCGTTCTACCAAGTTTTCCCATTTAACAAAGAGATTTT
>JAACNH010006266.1:0-16753 GCA_019447015.1 Hymenochirus boettgeri
CACACACAGAGAACAGCCAGACAGATGGACATACCAGAGAGAGAGCACAGACAGAGAGAGACAGACAGACGAGAGAGACAGACAGAGAGAGACAGACAGAGAGAGAGAAGACGACCGAGAGAGAGAGACAGACAGAGAGAGAGACAGAGGAGAGAGACAGAGAGAGACACACGAGAGAGAGGACAGAGAGAGACAGATAGAGAGAGAAAGAGAGAGAACAGACGAGACGCACAGAGAAGAGACAGAGAGAAGCAGACAAAGAGAGAGACAGACAGAGAGAGAGACAGACAGAGAGGGAGAGACACGAGAGAGACGACAGAACAGAGGGAGAGACAGACAGACAAGAAGAGACAGACACAGAGAGAGAGACAGACAAAGAGAGAGAGACACACAGAGAGAGACGACAGAAAGAAGGACGACAGAGAGAGAGACAGACAGAGACAGACAGACGGAGAGAGACAGAGAGAGACAGACAGGGAGAGACAGACAGAGAGAGAGACAGACAGACAGAGAGAGAGAGACAGACAGAGAGAGAGAGAGAGAACAGACAGAGAGAGAGACAGCAGAGAGAGAAGAGACAGACAGAGAGAGACAGACAAGAAGAGAGACAGACAGAGACAGACACAGAGAGACAGACACAGAGAAGAGAGACAGACAGAGATAGAGACGACGAGAGAGAGACCGAGAGAGACAGCCAGAGAGAGACCAGAGGGAGAGACAGAGAGAGACAGACAGACAGAGGGAGAGACGAGAGAGAGAGAGACAGACGAGACAGAGGGAGAGACAGAGAGAGAGAGAAGAGACAGAAGACAGACAGACAGAGAGAGAGAGAGACAGAGAAGAGAGAGAGACAGAGAGAGAAAGACAGACACATAGAGAGAGAGACAGACAGAGAGAGAAAGAGAGACAGACAGAGCGAGAGATGCAGCGAGAGACGACGAGCGAAGGACAGACGAGAGAGAGAGAGACAGACAGAGAGACAGACAAGAGAGACAGAGAGAGACAGACAGAGAAGAAGACAGAGAGAGAGACAGACAGAGCATACGAGAGAGAGAACAAAAGAGAGAGAGACAGACAGAGACAGACAGAGAGAGAGACAGAGAGACAGACAGACAGAGGGAGAGGGAGAGACAGAGAGAGGAGACAAAAGACAGAGACAGACACCAAGAGAGACAGACAAGAGAGACAGACAGAGAGAGACACAGACAGAGAGAGAGAGACAGAGAGACAGACAGAGAGAGAGACAGACAGAGAGAGAGCACAGAGAGACAACGAGAGAGAGACGAGACAGACAGAGACAGCACACAGAGAAGAGACAGACAGAGAGAAAACAGACAGGGAGAGAGAGAGACAGACGACAGAGGGAGGAGAGAGAGAAAGACAAAAGAGAGAAACAGACAGAGGAGAGAGAGAGACAAACAGAGGGAGAGACACCAGAGAGAGATAAGACAGAACAGAGAGAGAGAGACAAACAGACGAGAGAGACGACAGAGAAAGACAGAGAGAGAAAGAGAGACAGACAGAGAGAGAGACAGACAGAGAGACAGACAGAGGAGAAAGAAGACAGACAAGAGAGGACGACAGACAGAGAGAGAGACAGACAGAGGAGAGAGACAGACAGACAGAGAGAGACAGACACAAGGAGAGGAAGACAGACAGAGAGAGAGACAGACAGAGGGAAGAGAGAGACAGACAGACAGAGAGAGACAGAACAGAGGGAGAGAGAGAGAGAAGACAGACAGAGAGAGACAGACAGAGGGAGAGACAGAGACAGAACAGAGGGAGAGACAAACAGAGAGAGATAGAGACAGACGAGAGAGACAGAGAAAGAGAGAGAGAGGGACAGGGAGAGAGAGACAAGAACAGGAGAGACAGAGAGAGACAGAACAAGAGAAAGAGAGACAGATAGAGAGAGAGATTGGCAGAGAGAGACAGAGAGAGAGAGAGACAGACAGAGAGACAGAACAGAGAGAGAGACAAGAGAAGACACAGAGAGAGACAGACAGAGAGAGACCACAGAGACAGACAAGAGAGAGAACGACAACAGAGAGAGACAGACAGAGAGAGAGACAGAGAGAGACAGACAGAAGAGAGAGAGAGACAGACAGAGGGAGAGACAGAGGGAGAGACAGAGAAGAGAGACAGAGAGACAGACACACAGAGAGAGAGAGAGAGACAGAGAGAGAGACAGACAGAGAGAGAGACAGACAGAGAGAGACAACAGAGAGAGACACACACAGAGAGACACAGACAGAGAGAGAGAGACAGAGAGAGAGGACAGATAGAGAGAGAGACAGACAGACGAGAGACAGACAGAGAGAGAAAGAGACAGACAAGAGAGAGAGGCAGAGAGAGACAGACAGAGAGAGAGACAAGAGAGAGAGACACCAGAGAGAGACCAGAGAGAGAGCAGGAGACACGAGAGAGACGAACGACAGAGAGGCAAGAGACAGACAGGAAGAGACAACACAAGAGAACGACAGAGAGAGAAGAGAGAGACAAGGCAGAGAGAGACGGACAACAGAGAGAGAGAGCAAGAGAGAGACAGACAGAGAGAGAGAGAGACGAAAGAAGAGACAGACAGAGAGGGGAGAGACAGAGAGAGGGGGGGGAGAGACAGAGAGAGAGAGAGACAGACAGACAGAGAAAGACACAGACAGAAGAGACAAACGACAGAGGGACAGACGAGAGGAGACAGACAGAGAGAGACAGACAGGAGGAGAGAGAGAGACAGAGAGAGACAGACAAGAGAGAGAGAGAGCAGAAGAGAGAGAGACAGCAGAGAGAGAGACGAGGAGAAGACAGACGAGAGACACAACAGAGAGAGACAGAGAGAGACAGAAGAGAGAGAAAGAGAGAGACAAGACAGAGAACAAGGCAACAGAGAGAGAGAGACGAGAGAGCAGACAGAGAGAGAGACAGCAGAAAGAGAGACAGACAAGAGAGAGCAGACAGAGAGGAGAGAGAGACACAGAGAGGAGAGACACAGAGAGAGACAGACAGACAGAGGGAGAAACACAGAGAGAGACAGACAGAGAGAGAGAGACAGACAAAGAATAGAGAGACAACCAGAGAGACAGACAAACAAGGACAGACGAGAGAGACAGACAGAGAGAAGACGACAGCGGCGAGAGAGACGAAGAGAGAGACAGACAGGGAGAGACAGACAGACGGAGAGAGAGACAGACAGACGAGAGAGAGACAGACAGACAGAGAGAGAGAGACAGACAAGAGAGAGAGAGAGACAGAGAGAGAGAGACAGAGGAGAGAGAGCAGACAGAGAGAGATAGAGACAGACAGAGAGAGACAGAGAGAGAGAGAGAGAGACAGACAGGAAGAGAGAGACAAGCAGACCAGAGAGAGACAGACAGAGACAGACAGAGAGAGACAGAGACAGAGAGGAGGAGAAGGCAGAAGAGAACAGAGAGGAGAGGACAACCGAGAGACAGACGAGAGAGAGACAAGAGAGAGACAGAGAGAACAGACAGAAGAGACGACGAAGACAGACAAGAGAGAGACAGACAAAAAAGAAAAAAAGAGAACAGAGGAGAGAGACAGAGAGAGACAGACAGAGAGAGAGAGAGAGACAGACAGAGGGAGAGACAGAGGGAGAAGACAGAGAGAGAGAGACAGAGAGACAGACACACAGAGAGAGAGACAGAGAGAGAGAGACAGACAGAGAGAGACAACAGAGAGACAGACACGAGAGAGACACACACAGAGAGACACAGACAGAGAGAGACAGAGCAGACAGAGAGAGAGAGACAGACAGAGAGAGAGAGAGAGTCTCTCTCTCTGTCTGTCTCTCTCTCTTTCTGTCTGTCTCTCTCTGTCTGTCTCTCTCTCTGTCTGTCTCTCTGTGTCTGTCTCTCTCTCTGTCTGTCTCTCTGCCTCTCTCTCTGTCTCTCTCTGTCTGTCTCTCTCTCTGTGTCTCCTCTTATTCTGTTAGCAGCAGTGCTCTCAATGATCAGCTTCCAGGTTAGTACAATCATTATAAATTGTCCCATTACTATAATAGTGACCGACTGTATTCTAGCAGCCAATAGGAATACCCCATATTAAACAAGCACCAGGTTCCTCCTTACTGCCGCATGTGTGTAAACTACAGCATCTAACAAAGCCCTTCCACATTGGTCGGAATCCAGGTAAAAGCCAATAGTGTTATGTTTAACTGGAAGAGAAGGCATTGCCTATAGAAATGGTGGGCGATCTCTGCTGTTGCTAGGTATTAAGACGCTGCCTGTTCCTGCTTGAGAGCCCTGGGGATTAGCTGGAGGAGGAGTTAATGTGTGTACAGTATTGTATGTATACAACTTGACAGCACCTGGTCTGTCTCTCTCTCCAGGAAGACGGAACCACCGGGAAGGGCTCCAAGTGCCGCGGGAAGCCCCGCGAAGCCCCGGAGCCTCCCAACACTCGCGGGGGAGCCTGGTTTTCAGCCGTGACCAGCTGCAAACTACCCCAAGTGCCGCGGGAAGTTATCGTTAGGAAAAAACGTATCCAATACATAATAATTACACTACAAAAATTACAGCATTATTACTTAAAATTTCATTCTTAGATAGGACTACCCTAATATCTCGGGTAGCTTACACATATATTTTAATCAATATATGTAACTAACACTCCAGCAGATAAAACTAAATAAAATTAACACATAAAAAACCCACTGTGCACCAATGGGCACACTTTTGCTAGTATATATATATATATATGAAAAGACCTTAATTATTATGCCAGAAAAAAAGTTAAGTAATAGTATAGTATAAAATATAGTTATTCACATTATTTAGAAAGAAATAAAAAAGTAAAACTTTTCCCCTAAATTTATGTGAATTTTAAGCATGTATTGATATTATGAACTGATAACAACAATTAGACAATCAGTATAATTTAGTGGATATATAAAACTTTATCTGTGTGAAACATGTAAAAATTAACATTTAAACATAATAATTAAGATCTTTTCATATCTATATAGTTAGATAAATATGCCGTTTATCCAAATATATTTTTATATATATATATATATATATATATGAAAAGATCTTAATTATTATGCCAGAAAAAAAGTTAAGTGATAGTATAGTATTATTTAGAAAGAAATAAAAAAAATAAGACTTTTTTCCACAAATTTATGTGAATTTGCAGCATGTATTTATATTAAAACTGATAGCAACAATTAGACAATCAGTATAATTTAGTGGATATATGCAACGTTATCTCGGTGAAAATCTCGGTGAAATGGGAAATTTAACATATATGCATTTAAAAGGATGCTTATCTGAATGAAAATATATATATAGTGATCTGAATAGATCTTAAATATTATGCGAGAAAAAAAGTTAAAATTAAGTAATAGTATATTGTAAATTTAGTTATTCACATTATTTTGAAAGAAATAAGAAAGTAAGAATTTTCCCCCAAATTTAAGTGAATTTTCAGCATGTACTTATATTATGAACTGATAACAACAGTTAGACAATCTTAATTATTATGCCAGAAAATAAAGTTAAAATTAATAGTTATATTTTTAAACTGTTATTCACATTATTTAGAAAGAAATAAAAAAGTAAGACTTTATTTCCAAAAATAATTTAATTTTCCGCATGCATTTATATTATGAACTGTTAACAATAGGCAATCAGTATAATTTAGTGGAAATATGCAACTTTATCTGTGTGAAAGGTGAAAATGAACATATATCCATTTAAAAGCAATATATATATATATAGTGATTTGAATAGATCTTAATTATTATGGGAGAAAAAAAGTTAAAATTAAGTAATAGTATAGTGTAAAACTTAGTTATTCACATTATTTAGAAAGAATAAAATAAGTTTTCCCCTAAATGATGTGAATTTTCAGTATGAATAATAATAACAACAATTAGACAATAGAATAATTTAGTGGAATATAAACTTTATCTGTGTGAAATATAAAAATTAACATGTTTATCCATTTAAAAGCAATATAAATATGAAAAGATCTTAATTAATATTTGCAATTATAATAGTTTAAATTAAAGTTATATTGTTAAACTGTATTACATTATACTTTTATTCAATAGATTCAATGATGAATTATCTGAAGACTTTTTCTATATGATGCTTATCAATTCAAATGATTTACAAAGATATACTGACTGATAATAGAACTTAAAATGTTATTCACATTATTTAGAAAGAAATAAAAAAGTAAGACTTTTCCCCCAAATTTATGTGAATTTTTAGCATGTTTTATTATGAAAATAAACAACAATTAGACAATCAGAATAATTTAGTGGAAATATGCAACTTATCTGTGTGAAAGTGTGAATAAATTAACATATATCCATTTAAAGCAATATAAATATGAAAAAGATCTTAATTATTATGCAAGAAAAAGTTAAAATTAATAGTTATAGTAAACTGTTATCACATTATTAGAAAGAAATAAAAAAGTAAGACTTTTCCCCCAAATTATGTGAATTTTCAGCATGTATTTATATTATAAACTGATAACAACAATTAGACAATCAGTATTATTTGTTGGATATATGCAACGTTATCTCTTGTGAAATCTCGGTGAAATGGGAAATTTAACATATAACCATTAAAACATGCTCATTTGAATGGATATTAATATATGTGATCTGAATAGATCTTAAATATAAGAGAAAAAAGTTAAAATAAGTATAGTATAGTATAAACTTAGTTATTCACTTATTTAGAAGAAATAAAAAAGTAAGACTTTTCCCCAAATTTATGTGAATTTTTAGCATGTGTTTGTATTATAACTAATAAAACAACAATTAGACATCAGAATTATTAGGAAATATGCAACCTTATCTGTGTGAAAGGTGAAAATTAACATATATCCATTAAAAGCAATATAAAATATTGAAAGATCTTAATTAATATGCCAGTTAAAAGTTAAAATTAATAGTATATTGTTAAAACTGTTATTCACATTATATCTGTTGTATTCAATTAGATCAACTGGACTTGAAATGTAGTTCTTGAAGAGTTTCGCTAGTCATACGACTGGCTTTCTCAATTCAGAATGACTTGTACAAGATATACCATGACCTGGATGAATGAGAACCTTCCAAGCATGTTATTCACATTATTTAGAAAGAAATAAAAAGTAAGACTTTTCCCCCAAATTTATGTGAATTTTTAGCATGTGTTTGTATTATGAACTAATAAAACAACAATTAGACAATCAGAATAATTTAGTGGAAATATGCAACCTTATCTGTGTGAAAGGTGAAAATTAACATATATCCATTTTAAAGCAATATAAATATGAAAAGATCTTAATTATTATGCCAGAAAAAACGTTAAAATTAATAGTTATATTGTTAAACTGTTATTCACATATTTAGAAAGAAATAAAAAGTAAGACTTTCCCCCAAATTTATGTGAATTTTCAGCATGTATTTATATTATAAACTGATAACAACAATTAGACAATCAGTATTATTTTGTGTATATTGCAACGTTATCTCTGTGAAAATCTCGGTGAAATGGGAAATTTAACATATAACCATTAAAACATGCTCATCTTGAATGATGAATTGAAGTATAGTGATCTGAATAGATCTTAAATATTGTAAGAGAAAAAAAGTTAAAATTAAGTAATAGTATACGTATGAAAAACTTAGTTATTTCAATTATTTAGAAAAAATAAAAAGGTAAGACTTTCCCCCAATTTTATGTGAATTTTTAGCATGTGTTTGTATTATGAACTTCTCGAATAACAACCACGACAATAGACGCACGTCAGAAAGTAATTTTTGGAAGATGGAACGCATATGCCAAGCCTTATCTGTGTGAAAGGTGAAAATTAACATATAGTCCATTTAAAAGCAAGATAGTAATCGTGAAAGAAGACTGCCGTTGAAGTTACTATGCGATTAAAAGTTAAAATTATAGGTATATTTGTTAAAGAACTTATTAACCTTATATTGTGTATTCCATTAGATTTTGAACTGGGGACTTGGAAAATGTAGTTTTGAAGACGTGTCGCTAGTCATCCGAGACTGGCTTCTCAATTCAGAATGACTTGTAAGATGCCGGCCGTGCAACTAACATCATGACCTGTGATGTAGATGAGACCTTCACAGAGGAGCGGGCAGGGTTTTAACAACAAGATGAGGATAGAAGCAGAACAGTCAAAAGGCAAAGTAACAGACTTTCCCCAAATTTTCTGTGAATTTTTAGCCTGTGTTTGTCTAGGAACAATAAAAAAACAATAGGACAATCAGAATAATTTAGTGGAATAGAGCAACCTTATCTGTGTGAAAGGTTGAAAATTACATAATATCCATTTTAAAGCAATATAAAATATGAGAAAAGATCTCTAAGAATGTAATGGCCACGAGAACAAAAGAACCCAGTAGTAAAATTAATATCGATATTGTTAAAAGGTGGTAGTCCTCACATATTTAGAAAATGAAATAAAAAAAGTCGCAATGGACTTTCTCTCCCCAAATTTATGTTGTAAGTATTCAGCATGTATTCTATAGGTAAAGATAACAACATTAGACACTCAGTATTATTTGGTGGATGATATTGCCAACGTATCTCGTTGAAACTCTCGGTGAAATGGGAAAGTTACCATCTTCCCATAACACATGCCTCAGGGACTATGGATATTCGATTATGGTCTCTGTTTAAACTGTATTCCCCTTCTTTCGCACGCCATAAAACAGTCAGTCCCGGGTGTGTGTGTGCGAGGACCCCACAGCCCCCGGCAATTTATGTGAACTTTTCAGCATGTGAATTTCTCCTGTCTCACGTCGCGTTACCCACACCCAGAGTTCAGACAACCCTCACGCTATTCTTTTGTGGCTCCTGCCCGATCGCCGGTTCGCCGCTACCGGGGTCAGGTGCAGTGTGACCCTCTAGCCGCACGAGAGAGGGGGCTCCAGGCAGTGGTGGCGGTGCGCCTGGGCACGCCCCCCCCTTCTCCCTGGGCCCCGGTCCGACCTCCCGCGCTGCCCCACCCCTACTCCACACTCGGGCCACAACCCAGATGTGCCTCCTGCCACCTCGAGGAGATCTTACTTCTCGTGCCTGCTTGATAGAGCTTCAAACCTCTTCTTAAGCGAAAAACCCAGTTAACATTAAGTGTCATTCGTTCGTATGATAAAGAAGCTAGCGCAAGCTGGGTCGAGTGGGCTCCGGCATTCGTTAGAACGGACCCCGCGGGACATCAGACCTTAGCGGAAGGCCAGAGCCCGAGCAGATCGAGAAGCAGGAGAGTAACCCCTAGTAACCGGTAGCCACCGAGACAACACAACCAAAATTTAGATAGAGTGAATGTTTGGAATGCAGTGTTTGTCTGTCATGCAGAATCAAAACCACAAGTGTAGACAGATCACGGAAGGAAGAAAGCGCAAATGGTAAGGAGTTAAAGGGGGAAATATGAAACTATGATCTGTAGTGGAAAGGTGAAAAAATTAAACATGTATTCCATTTAAAACAATAGTAAATATGAAATAAAGCATTAAAAGCGCACATGAATAATATGCCAGGAGTACAAAACATAAGTTAGGGATAAAATTAATAGTTCTATTGGTAAAAAACTGACCTTATTCCACATGTATAATTCGATTGTAAGATAGCAACCCCCCCCCCCCCCCCCCCGCTATAGATCAACACGACTTGCAAAAAATGTAGTTCTGATGAAGGAGACGTTTCCGCTAGTCATAGCGAATGGGCTTCTCAATTCAGAATGACTTGTACATAGAATACCTGACCGGGATGAATTGCGAGAGAACCTTTACAAGGAGGCACGACAGATGTTTGATTGCTACATTATTAGAAAGAAATAAAAAAGAAGACTTTCCCCCAAATTTATGTAAAATTTTCCTAGAATGGTTTGTATATGGAACTAATAAAACAACAATTAGACAATCAAGCGAGATAATGGGAGTGGAAGAACTCATGAACCTTATCTTGGGTGAAAGGTGGAATGTGAACATTAACATATAGCAATTTTAAAGCAATATAAATATGGAAAACCCAGATCTTAATGATTATGCCAGAAAAAACGTTAAATAATATTATATTGTTTTAACACGTTATTTACACATTACTGACCTTCCCGAAAAAGGAAATAAAAGTATGACTTTTCCCCAAAGTTATGGGAATTTTCGAGCTGTAATAGTTAGTAAAGCTTGCGAGAGATACAGCAACAATTAGAACAATCAGTATTATTTGGGATAATGGCACGTTATTTGATGAAAATCTAGGTGAAAATGGGAAATTAACAATAAACCCATAAAACTAATGCTCACCTTGGAATCCTAAAAAGAGGAGAGGATAGAGCTATGAAGTGAAGTCTGAATAGATCTTTCAAATATTATAAGAGAAACAAAAAGTTAAAAATATAGAGTAAATAGTATAGTAATAAAACTTGACCGAGTACTTCAACATTGATTTAGAGAAGAAACTAAAAAAGGTAAGGGACTAAGGACTTTTCCCCCAAATTTATGGGGAATATTTACGCATGTGTTTGTATTATGAAGCTAACTGTAATAAAACAAACAATTAGACCAATCAGAATTAATCTAGTGGAAATATGAACCTTATTCTGTGTGCCAAAGGTGAATGAACGTGGAAAAAAAAATGTAACATTAAAAAGCAATATTATGTTAAATATGAAAAGATCTTAATTATATGGCAGGATTAAAAGTGTAAATGATAGTTATTTGTTAAACTGTTATTCACATTGATATCTGTTGTATCAATTAGATAAATGACTTGAAATGTAGTTCTTGGAAGAGTTTCGACTAGTCATCCGACTGGCTTCTCAATTCAGAATGACTTGTACAAGAATATAACATGACCTGGATGATGAATGAGAACCTTCACAAGCAGTTATTACATTATGTTAGAAAGAACTAAAAAAGTAAGACGTTTCCCCAAATTATGTGATGAATTTTAAGCATGTATTGATATTATGAACTGATAACAACAATTAGACAATCAGTATAATTTAGTGGATATATAAAACTTTATCTGTGTGAAACATGTGAAAATTAACATTTAAACATAATAATTAAGATCTTTTCATATCTATATAGTTAGATAAATATGCTGTTTATCCAAATATATTTATATGTATATTTGAAAAGATCTTAATTATTATGCCAGAAAAAAAGTTAAGTGATAGTATAGTATTATTTAGAAAGAAATAAGAAAGTAAGAATTTTCCCCCAAATTTAAGTGAATTTTCAGCATGTACTTATATTATAAACTGATAACAACAATTAGACAATCAGTATTGTTTAGTGGATATATGCAACGTTATCTCTGTGAAAATCTCGGTGAAATGGGAAATTTAACATATATATCCATTAAAAACATGCTCATTTGAATGGATATTATTTATAGTGATCTGAATAGATCTTAAATATTATAAGAGAAAAAAAGTTAAAATTAAGTAATAAAACTTATTTATTCACATTATTTAGAAATAAATAAAAAAGTAAGACTTTTCCCCCAAATTTATGTGAATTTTTAGCATGTGTTTGTATTATGAACTAATAAAACAACAATTAGACAATCAGAATAATTTAGTGGAAATATGCAACCTTATCTGTGTGAAAGGTGAAAATTAACATATATCCATTTTAAAGCAATATAAATATGAAAAGATCTTAATTATTATGCCAGAAAAAAACTTACGTTTTATTCTTTCTAACTAATGTGGAATACTTAGTTTTACCACTATAACTATACTTATCTTTAAACTTTTTTTCTCCCTAATAATTAAGATCTATCAGATCACTTATATATATATATTGCTTTTTTAAATGGATAATATGTCATTTTCACCTTTCACACAGATAAAGTTGCATATTTCCACTAAATTATACTGATTGCCTACTGTTGTTAACAGTTCATAATATAATGGCTATGCGGAGAAATGAAATTTATTTTTGGAAATAAAGTCTTACTTTTTTATTTCTTTCTAAATAATGTGAAAACAGTTAAAAATATAATATTAATTTTAAACTTTATTTTCTGGCATAATAATTAAATTTGGGGGGAAATTCTTACTTTCTTAATTCTTTCAAAATAATGTGAATAACTCATTTATCAATATATATTACTTAATTTTAACTTTTTTTCTCGCATAATTTAAGATGCTATATATATTTTTCATTCAGATAAGCATCCTTTAAATGCATATATGTTAAATTTCCATTTCACCGAGATTTTCACCGAGATACACGTTGCATATATCCACTAAATTATACTGATTGTCTATTGTTGGTATCAGTGTTTGTATATAAATACATGCTGCAAATTCACATAAATTTGTGGAAAAAAGTCTTATTTTTTTATTTCTTTCTAATAATACTATACATCACTTACTTTTTTCTTTTCTGGCTAATAATTAAGATCTTTTCTATATATATATATTATAAATATATTTGGAAAACGTATATTTATCTAACTATTAGATATGAAAGATCTTAATTATATGTTTAAATGTTAATTTCATCACATGTTTCACACAGATAAAAGTTTTATATACATAATTTTTTAAGATCTATTCAGATCACTATATAATATCCATTCAATAGATGCATGTTTTAATGGATATATATGTTAAATTTCCCATCCTCACCGAGATTTTCACCGAGTATAACGTTGCATCTCCACTAAATTATACTGATTGCTAATTGTTGCTATCAGTTTAAATATAAATACACTGCTGAAATTCACATAAATTTGGGGGAAAAGTATACTATTTTTATTTCTTTCTAAATAATACTATACTATCACTTAACTTTTTTTCTGCATAATAATTAAGATCTTTTCATATAATTATATATATATATATAAAAAATATTTTGGATTAACGGCATATATTAACTATATAGATATGAAAAGATCTTAATTATTATGTTTAAATGTTAATTTTTACATGTTTCACACAGATAAAGTTTTTATATCCACTAAATTATCTGATTGTCTAATTGTTGTTATCAGGTTCATAATATCATACACATGCTTAAAATTCACATAAATTTAGGGGAAAGTTTTACTTTTTATTTCTTTCTAATAATGTGAATAACTATATTTTATAACTATACTATACTAACTTTTTTTCTGGCATAATAATTAGGTCTTTTCATATTATATATAATATATATAGGCACAAAGTGTGCCCATTGGTGCACAGTGGGTTTTTTATGTGTTATTTTATTTAGTTTTATCTGCTGGAGTGTTAGTTACATATATTGATTAAAATATATGTGTAAGCACCCGAGATATTAGGGTAGTCCATCTAAGAATGAAATTTTAAGTAATAACTGCTGTATTTTGTAGTGTAATTATTAGTTTGGATACGTTTTTTCCTAACGATAACTTCCCACGGGCACTTGGGGTAGTTTGCCGCTGGTCCGGCTGAAAACCAGGCTCCCCCCCGCGATGTTGGGAGGCTCCTGGGCTTCGCGGGGCTTCCGAGCATTGGACCCTTCCCGGTGGTTCCGTCTTCCGGAGAGAGAGACAGACCAGGTGCTGTCAAGTTGTATACATACAATACTGTACCACACATTAACTCCTCCTCCAGCTAATCCCCAGGGCTCTCAAGCAGGAAAGGCAGCGTCTCTAATCCTAGCAACAGCAGAGATCGCCCACCATTTCTATAGGCAATGCCTTCTTTCCAGTTAAACATAACACATTGGCTTTTAACTGGATTCCGCCATGTGGAAGGGCTTTTGTTAGATGCTGTAGTTTACAACACAATGCGGCAGTAAGGGGAACCTGGTGCTTGTTTAATATGGGGTATTCCTATTGGCGCTAGAATACAGTCGGTCACTATTATAGTAATGGGACAATTTATATGATTGTACTACCTGGAAGCTGATCATTGAGAGCACTGCTGCTAACAGAAAAGAGGAGACACAGAGAGAGCGACAGACAGAGAGAGACAGAGAGAGAGGCCGAGAGACGACAAGAGAGAGACAGACACAGAGAGACAGAGAGAGAGGAGACAGACAGAGAGAGACAGACAGAAGAGAGAGACAGACAGAGAGAGTAGAAGACAGAGAGAAACAGAGAGACAGACAGATAGAGAAACAGAGAGAGAGAGACAGTACGAGAGACCAGAGAGACAGACAGAGAGAAAGAGACAACAGACAGAGAGAGACAGACAGAGAGAGAGCAGAAGACAGAGCGAGAAAAGACAGAAAGACAAGCAGAGAGAAGAAGAGACGAGAAGAGACAGAGAGAGACGAAGAGAGAGACAGACAAAAGAAACACAGAGAGAGAGACAGAGCAGAGAGAGACAGACACAGAGAGAGAAGACAGACAGAGAGAGGACAGAGAGACAGACAAGAGAGACAAAGAGAGACAGACAGAGAGAAGAAAACAGAGAGAGAGACAGACAGAGAGGAGACGACAGAGATAGAGACAGACAGGAAGGACAGACAGAGCAGAGAGAGAGACGAGAGAGAGACACGAACAGAGAGAGAGACAGACAACGAAGAGACAGACAGAAGAGACAGACAGAGAGAGACAGACAGAGAGAGAGACAGACAGAGAGAGAGAGACAGGAGAGGAGGAGACAGAGGCGAGACAAGAGAAGAAGAGAACAGAGAGAAGAACAGAGCGAGGCAGACAGAGAGAGACAGCAGACAGAGAGGCACGAGAGAAAACAGAGCGAGAGAGAGACAGAAGAGGAGAGAGACACAGAGGAGAGACAGGAGAGGGACGAGGAAAAGAGCGACAGAGAGAGAGAGGACAGAGAGAGAGCAGGCAGAGCCAGACAGAGAGAGAGACAGACAGACGAGGAGAGACAGAAGAAAGACAGACAGACAGAGGGAGAGCAGAGAAGACAGACAGAGAGGACAGACAGAGAGAGAGAACAGACACAGAGAGAGACAGACAAGAGAGACAGAACAGAGGAGAGACAGACAGAGAGAGAACAAAGGGAGAGACAGACAGAGAGAGAAACAAGAGAGAGACAGAGAGAGAGAGAACACAGAGAGAGAGAGCAGAGAAGGACAGACAGAGGACATACAGAAAAGAGAGAGACAAGGAGACACAGAGACAGAGAGGAGAACAGAGAGAGAGACAGACAGAGGGAGAGAGAGAGACAGAGAAGAGACAGACGACAGAGAGAGACACAGAGAAGAGAGACACAGAGAGAGAGATAGAAGGGAAGCAGACAGAGAGAGACGACAGAAGAGAGGAGACAGAGAGAGAGAGAGACGAGAGAGACACAGAGAGAGACAGACAGAACAGAGAGAAGCAGAGGAGACGAGAGAAGACAGACAGAGAAGAGACAGACAGAAGGAGAGACAACAGAGAGAGAAAGAGAGAGACAGAAGAGAGAAACAGACGAGAGAGAGACAGACAGAGAGAGAAGAGAGAGACAGACGAGAGACAGACAGAGAGGAGAACAGAGAGAGAGGGGAGAGACAGAAGAAAGAGAGAGAGACAGACAGACGAGACGACAGAGAGAGAGAGAGAGAGACAGAGAGAGAGAGAGACAGACAGAGGAGAGACAACAGAGAACAGACACAGAGAGAGGACAAAGAGAGCAGACAGAGAGAGAGACAAAGACGACAGAAGACGACACGAGAGAGAGAAGAGAGAGAGACAGACAGAGCAGACACAGAGAGAGAGAGGAGAGAGCAGAGAGAAGACAGACAGACAGAGGGAGAGACGAACAGACAGAGAGAGAGCAGACAGAGAGGAGAAGACACAGAACAGAAGAGAGACAGACAGAGAAGAGACAACAGAGAGAGAGAGAACAGAAGAGAGAAACACAGAGAGAGACAGAGAGGACGACAGACAGAGGGAAGAGAGACAGACGAGAGAACAGGAGAGGAGAACACAGGGACGAGAGAGACAGACAGACAGACAGACAGAGAGAGACAGCGAGAGACAGACAGACAGAGAGAGACAGACAGACAGAGAGAGAGAGAACAGAGAGGAGACAGAACAGAGAGGAGAGACAGAAGAGAGCAGATACAGACGAACAGAGACGGACCAGAGAGAGAGGACAGAGAGAGAAGACAGACAGAGAGGGAGAAGGAGACAGACAGACAAGAGAGACAGACAGACAGACAGAGAGAGACAGAAAGAGAGGCAGAGAGACAGACAGAGAGAGAGACAGAGAGAGGGAGAGACAGAGAGCAGCAGAGAGGGGAGAACAGAGAAAGAGAGAGAGAGACAGAGAGAGAGACAGAAGAGCAGCCAAGAGAAGAGGCCGAGAGAGAGAGAGAGACAGAGACAGACAGAGAGAGAGAGACAGAGAGAGAGAGAGACAGACAGACAGAGAGGAGAGCCGAAAGACAAGAGAGAGACAGACAGAGAGGAGAGACAAACCGAGAGAGAGCAGACAGAGAGAGAGAGCAGACAGAGAGAGAGAGCAGAAGACAGAGAGAGAGAGACAGAAGAGACAGACAGAGAGAGAGACAGAGAGCGACAGACAGAGAGAGATGAGACAGAGAAGAGAGAGACAGAGAGAGACAGACGAGAGAGAGAGAGAGAGAGAAGAGAGAAGAGAGAGAGAGAGAGAGAGAGACAGACAGAAAGAGAGAGACAGAGAGACGACAGAGCAGAGAACAGAGAGAGAGAGAAGAAGAGAGATAGAGACAGAGAGAGAGACAGAGAAGAAGGACAGACAGAGAGAGAGAAAGAGAGAGACAGACAGAGAGAGAAACAAGAGAAGAGAACAGACAGAGAGAGTATGGGAGGAAGGAGAGGTCGGAGATACAGACAGAAATGAGAGATAG
>JAACNH010006267.1:0-17787 GCA_019447015.1 Hymenochirus boettgeri
AGTAGAAACACAACAATAACAGCGATCACCAAGCACAAGCAGGATTTTAAGCGGAGTCTGCCAAAACAAATATGACAATGTGTTAATATTTTGCTTTTAGGAGTAATAATTAAGAAGTGTCTTTTTCTGTTAGTTGTTTTGACATTGTAGACATCTGGCCGCACGTGTAAAGGGAAACATGAATACTACAATTAAGGAGAATAGTTTTTGGGGGGGTAGGGGGACACACAACCTTCATTTTCTGGAAAGAAGAGGCAGCCTTGTTCTTGTAGTGAAAGGAAGACAGTTTGTTCTACCAGGCTTGAGTGAATACCCTTCCCATTACCCATAATTAAAAAAAAAAAACTTAAAATTCTTCATTTTATGAGAATTGAAAACAGTCTTCTGGGGTTCTTTGGTTTGAGGTCAGATGTGGGTGTCGCCAAAAATCTATTTCAAAACCTTCTTTAAACTGTTCCTTAAGGTTCCTTCCACCTATGTTCCTTTCCTGACTCAACAGAATTAAAGGGGAGAAAATGTGCAGAGGAACCTTATGTGAAGGTATCTGAACCCCGTGCCAGGTTTTTTTTTTAAATTGTGTAATTCTAACTTTCCATATTCAGCAGGTCTACAAAAAAAATAAGAAGCAGCAGAAACATTAGCCGTGCTTAGGTTTGATTTCGTTGGATTCATTTCCTGAATAAAATGTATCTTAACACACGCGGTTATTAATTACAGGGTACAGAGTTGTGGCTTGAGTCTTGGGTCAACACCCTTTGGGATTATTTGGTGGGAGAGTATTAATGCAATATTAGAACAGTAGAAAGAATTCTCGGATTTATAGAAATGGAACCAGTCTAGTCCCAATAGCCTAACACAAAAAATGTATTTTCCTGCTTAATGAGTTATTAAGTTTTTCATGGTACAAAGGGATTTATAATACAAAAAGTACTGGTTGACTGTTAATGCAGCTTGGAACAAAATCCAGGCACACACGTTATAAAGTACACGGTGATAACCACTTGCTGTTGAAAGACTGGTACCGGTATACTAGTGTATTGCATTTCTCTGCATCAGATTTATCTGCACCCATAGAGCCCCTCAGTCAGGAATCACAGAATTAAAAAATGTGCCTCATTTTTTTCAAGACAAACTGCAAAGGAGTTGAAGAAATATGCTGAACGTTGTATCGAAGGTCTCCCCGCACTCCTAAATCTTGGACACTGTGAGTGGTGCAAGGTCTCAAAACTGCTTAACCACCAGCAGGCACATAGGATTATAAAGGATATAAGACGAGGACCGCACTGACATGGTGAATACAAATTATTGGGACATAGGTATGTGCAAAACGTTTCAGGGGTTTCCCCCTTCCTCAGGTGCATATACCTATGTAACAATAAAGTTTGTATTCCCCAAGTGAGTGCGGTCCTCGTCCTAATCCTTTATGAACGTTAGTATCACCTGAGTTTTTCTTGGCATTTACAAGATCTGTGTACAGAGAAAAAGTGGCTGATCGTGGACTGAATCAACTTTGTTCCCGCTGGATCTCAGGATATAAAACTTTCTGGTCCAGTTATATTAAGTTGCTTGTGGCTGCTTTAGTTCTAGGTTTAGTTTAGAATTTCAGCAGTAAAACGAAAATTCTGGTCAAAGATGTGCAGCATTTTTTTTTGTAATGATTGCACTTGAGATCCGTTAGTGCGTGAGAATTGCAGGGACGTCAATGTGGATGGCTGCATGTGCTGTGATGCGTTTTTGACTGCTCTCAGTGCCACCATCCCCTGTGTACGCTATTGCATGTGTCAGAGGAACACTATACTGAAAAATGCTCATTTTAATCTATAATTGAATACTAGAGAGTGGACCCAGATCCGACATGGAACCCATGGTTCAGAAATCCAATGATCCGTCTAGTTTTTGAGAGCAAGGAACTTGATTGACAGCTGAAATATAGAAGTTTTAGACTGGATATCTAAAGAAATAGGGGGCAGTCAACATAAAAATGATACAGTGGTGGTTGGGAAGAATTATAGTTTCCAGTTATGGGCAATTTAAAATAACCTATTTTTCCGGTATAGATGCATTGCCCTTTAAAGACAACTATACTATATTATATATAATGTAAAAATTAACTATTTAAAAATGGAAAGTACCTGGGGCAGGGAGGTTGGATTGATTATTCCAACCTCCCAATATCATTTCATTAAGGAGTACAGCCTGTAAAGTTTCTTTTGCCAGGTTAGCCCTGGACTATTCCTGTATTAAAGATAGTTTGTGAAGCCAGGTAAGAATGGCAGAAACTGTTTTGTTTGGGCTGCTGCTCCTCACAGAAACAATATTGGGAGGTAGGAATTACCAGTAATAAATACCTGTCCCAAGTACTTTTCAATTTAACGGTTTTTTTAAATAAAAATTATACACACCAATCATTCTCCTTTCATTTTAACAGATATCCTGCATCCATATGCCAAATGTTCTGCTTTATGCAGATAAAACCTATATGGTGGGGCTCTTAGAAAGAACCGCGGGCCCATCATTGTGTAATAGAGATAATTTGGTTTATTCAGTTGGATCAACTGGACTTGAAGTTTAGTTCTTGAAGACGTTTCGCTAGTATCCGACTGGCTTTTCAATTCAGAATGACTTGTACAAGAATCTGTGGCAATTATGTACCCTGGAAAATCCCAATTAGCATATCACAGCCATGTGTTAAGGGCGTGATTGCATTGTGGCTAAGAGGTGTTTAAGGAACGCCCAGGGTAAGGTGTCAAACAAGCATTGTACATGGCAGACAGTTGGTGTCAAACCTCCCCCCCACCCTCTATTCAGGCTTGGTTTCCTTTATTTTCACATAAATTGCCTCCTTGACACCTCTCTTGAACAGTCCTGTTTGCCCTAAGGTATCTGCAGCCTTAGCCAGTGCTAAACCGCCTTCATCTAACCTGACACCACAGGAAAGAAGAGCCTTAACATCCCTCAAGAAAGATTCCAGTAACACCATTCTACCGGCAGACAAGGGAGATGCACAGTGGTACTCAACACCTTAGACTACCATGCTAAGGTGACCACACTGGCCGATAACAACATATGAGGCTTTAACAAGGGATCCCACCAGCCGCTTCAAGAAAAGGTCATAGACTTACTACAACAGCTTCAAAGGATAAAGCCATTGATCGAGAAATGTATCATCGCCTCTACCCTGGTGAGGCCATCCATGCATATATGGACTCCCCAAGATACACAAGGAAGGGGCACCACTAAGACCTATAGTCCGCAGCACAACTCTGTAACATACAAGGTGCAAAACCTAGCCAATATCTTAGGACCATTGGTTGGAAGTTCAAGCATCACATTCAGAACTCTAGTATTTCACAACAAGATTGAAAAATAGTAACTCAGTGCAGAAGAAAAAATGGTGTCCTATGATGTGACATCCTTTTCATTGTATACCCACCAAGGAGGCTGTTGATATTGGTGAGAAATGGCTAGGCCAAGACAGCACTTACACAGCAGAACAGATCTTAACACAGAAACAGGTGAGTTCCCTACTGGCCTGAATACCACCTATTTCAAATACAGGGATAAGTTCTATAAGCAAAAACATGAATGTGCTGTGGGATCTCCGTTCACCCATTGTGGCCAACCTTTTCATGGAGGAAGAGGAAAAAAACAAACACTTAAACATTTAAGGGCATAACACCCAGCTACTGGTTCTGATAATCAGGCTAAAGAAATGAAACATCTCTGATGAGCCCTTAAACTTGTGGATATCCAGACTGGGCCTTTGTCAAAAGAGAAGAAGGAAAGAAAGAACACAAATACCAACAGTTAAGGGGAAAAGCAAAGACAGGAGAAGAACATGGTCATCCATATGTAGCAGGAAATGAAGAATTTTTTTTTAAAAAAAACACTGTATCCCTGTCTGCTTAAACTGAACAACACACTGAGGCAGCAATTGGTAAATCCGAAAGACCCAATACCGAAAACACAGAAAAGCAACATCATATACGCAGTGCAGTGCCGTGAAGAATGCTCTGATTTGTGTGTGGGGGAGACCAAACGCAACTGCATCAACGTATGGCCCAGCACAAGAGAGCCAATTCCTCGAGCCAGGATCTCAGCCATGTACCTGCATCTTAAGGATAAAGGACATACCTTTGAAGATTGTAATGGTAACTATGGCAAAGAAACAGGACTGGTTCAAGACAGGTGGTCAAGGAGGCCATTTATGTGAAAATAAAGAAACCATGCCTAAATAGAGGTGGGGTATTCAACACAAACTGTCTGCCATGTACAATGCTTTTTGCACCTTACCCTGGGCGGTTCTTATCGCACCTTGGAGATTTAAGGTGGGACTAGGGACAAGGCTAGAATTTAAAATGTGAATGGGGTGAAGGAATCTGATACTTATGTATTATAAGAAATAATGCGCCCCTTCACATTATAATATAAGGACGTTACGTCACCTTGGAGTTCGGCCTAGGCTGAGGTGCTTCTATTGGTTAGGGGACTCCTCTGTGGCGTAATATTCTTATATTATTATCACGTTGTATGAGTTATAACGAAGATTTATACCAATATTGTTTTCTTTTCCCATTTCTAAATTAAACTTAAAAAGTTACAACATATTCGTGAACGTATTAACTTCAAAAATGTGCTACCTACATTAAAGCTTATAACATTTAATATTTGTATATAATAAAGATTAATTTGGCATTGTGAAAGATTGTCTCTATTCTGTTCTGTGATATTTAATAAACACCAGAATTATACTGGCAAGTTCACTGGGGCTAGGAACTTCCAGTCTAATATTTCTTGTACAGTACTTTGTCTTAAAGGGGAACTGTGGTCTCCAAACAAGTACCATGTACAATGCTGTTTTGACACCTTACTCTGGGCATTCCTAAACACCTCTTAGCCACGATCCAATCACGCCCTTAACACCTGGCTGTGATATGTAATTGGGATTTCCAGGGTACATAATTGCCACAGATTCTTGTACAAGTCATTCTGAATTGAGAAAGCCAGTCGGATGACTAGCGAAACGTCTTCAAGAACTAAACTTCAAGTCCAGTTGATCTAATTGAATACAACAGATATACCATACGATGACTGGATGAATGAGAACCTTCACAAGCATGTGTAATAGACATTACAACATAATGATGGTTCAGACCAGGGAACATTCAGGAACATCTTCAGGTACTCCACTGGATTCCCATATTAACGTATTGTACCAAGGATCACTTATGACAATTAAGAATTCTGTGAGTTTAAAACATCAAAAGGCAGGAGAAGTATCCTTTCCTTTACTAGGTAAAATTTATGGGCAGTGTTAACCCCTATGTGTTCGCTCAATTCAGTTATTGCCTGGAGGCCACTTATTGTATTGCATTGTATTGTATTGTATAATTTATAATATATGCACCGCATGGGTGCAGCATTGTATATTATAAACAGAGTATACAAACAGGATTAAGCCATTATACAGATAAATTAAATTTCCATAAATAAAGTTTAAAGGTAAATATACATTAAACAGTATATCTATATGAAACAAGTGAGATGTGCCTTGACATATTAGGAAAGAAATCCCTGCCCCGAAGAGCTTACAATCTAAGTGGGAGAGACAACATACAGATACAAGTGGGGGAGGGATAAAGTGTTCCGACAGATAACAATCATTAACAGTGCTGGTTTGTAGAGTAGTGATACAGTCTAGATTTGAAAGTATTCATTATGGATTCACCTGGCGAAGCAAGAGAGGGAAGAGAGTTCCAAAGGTAGGGAGCAGTAAGAGAGAATAGTCTTACGGGAGGAACAGTGTTCGTAGGGGGTTTGTAGAGGAAACGCCTTGTGAGGAGAGCAGGGCACGTCCAGGAACATAAGATAAGTAGGGAGGTGCAGTAGAGCAAAGGGATTTTAAAGTTAAAATACGTATTGAATATGTTCTTTGTTTGATGGGATGAAACCCTATGGACTGAAATATCGGGGTTGCGAGTTCACTTTTGGAAAGAGAGCGAGTAATCCGAGCTGCCGAGTTTAAAATAGACTGGAGAGGAGAGAGAGGCCGGGAGTCCAAGTGCAAAATGTTACAACATGACCATGGTTTATGTGACAAAGTCAGAAAGATCTCATCTCTTCTAATAACAAAACACCTTCACCTACAACAAAGCGTCAACCTTAAATGTGCACTGACATTATCTTCCATTTCCACAGGGTCCATGTGTATCCATGTGAAGATCTTCTGGTGCAGTAATACAAAGCAGTAAAGATTCATATTATGTTTTATCATTTCATTTGTAAATCCTAATACGTCATCAATAGGTTAATCAAAAGCGTAATGGGATTTTTTTAGGTTGGAATAAGAGGGGGCAAAAGCAAAAGTCCTCTTAAACGATATCTATTATCTGTTTAAAAGGGAAAGTACCTGGGAGGGAGGTCGGGTTGATTATTCCTACCTCCCAATATCGTTTCGTTGAGGAGCTACAGCACGTACAGTTTATTTGCCACATTAGTCCTGGACTATTCTGTTAAAGATAGTGCTGAAGCAGGAGGAAGACTGGCAAAATCAGTTTTATTGGGCTGGTTCTCCTCACAGAAACAATATTGGGCGGGGTAGGAATTACCAATCCTATATCCCGGTCCCAAGTACTTTTCATTTGAACTGTTTTTTAATAAACTTTATATATACAATAGTTTTCCTTTAAAAAACAACTCTTGTGCCAGTTTGGTCTAAAATGGTGAGTCAGCCAGAGCTAAACAACTGTGGGTGAGATGGTCTACTACAGGTAGGATACGATCCCCGAACGGCTGTGTTTTGGCCAATAACGTACACAAGGGCCGTGTGTACAAACCTTTACTGTCTGAACAGTTAATCATTGATTGGTCTGTTGTTCAGTGCTCCAGATGATTGGCTGCTGATTGAAGGCTGCACAAGTTGAAATAATTAGAGTTAGGTTAGGACACACATTTAAGCCGTGTTCTGCAGTTCAGAGCTGTTAAACATACCCTGTCTCTTAAGTTGACCATACGTACAATATTGGATATTTCCACATATCGTCCGACTGTTGGATTGGCAGGGGGGAAAAATTGCCAGATGGTGGATCCAATCGGAAGATCAGATTGTACTGTGTAAAAAAGCTTGAGAGTAGAGTAAGGGATCTAGCAGCCAAGTCTAGGGGAGAAAGCAGCCCAGCAAATGGACCCAAGGAAGTAGAGCTCCCATAGGCCCTATGAATGTGTACCACAGGTTCAGTGCTTGCTCATTAGGATACAGTTTTGCTTGGTACTGGTGTGTCAAACTGCAAAAGAGCTTGTGTTTACAAAATGTTTTTATCCTCGCACTCCTATTTCAAGCTGCTTTCTAGATGCTGTTCCTCAGTAGCTGCCAACCACTTGCAGTCATAAAAGTTTATCCCTTTAACTCAGGAGTGCGTTCTTCGGATAAATTAACAAAAGAGCTTGTGTTGCCTAATTCGCCTGTTTTGGGTAATACGGAAATATAGGTTAGAATGACTGGTATATATTTATTTTATGCATATACACATTCAAATACATCATTGTAGTTCAGTTAAAGTTCCTGAATAGAATGTATTGTGTCTACAGACTAGCACCTGCGCTATACAATAGCTTCTGGACTTAATCAGTGCCCTGATCACCTCTTTCTTCCTCTATTACAGGTAAAGTTACTCCCCCCATTCTGACTCACTATTTAGGGTGAGTTACAAATAGAACATTGTTTGGATAACTAATGACTGCTCCTTGGACACACGAGACTTCAGTTAAAATATTTCAGAAAAACCCTAAATAAAAACCCACGTGGGCCTATTTCACAAGGTTCCTGGATTGCAGAATCCTGTCCATATGTTTTCCAATAAAACCTCAAAGCTGAATAAGCAGCCACGCTATGAAACAGGCAGATATAGGTCAGCAGGATCCAACGAGATGTGACAAGTTTGGTTGTCCTTTAACCAATTTTGGGAATAAAAAATACAAACTGATCTGTTACACGAATAAAACGATGACTAGATGTAAATATCATCTACAGTGTTATATGGGGTACAAGGGATTGTCTGTTAATGCTTCTCCGTAACTGAAGATGATAGATAAAGATGATAAATGGAGATGATAGAGATGATAAACAGAGAAGATAGAGATGATAAATAGAGATGATTGAGATGATAAATGGAGATGACAGAGATGATGGACGAGAAGATAGAGATGATAGGCATGATAGAGATGATAAATGGAGATGACATGGAGATGGCAGACATGATAGAGTGATAGAGATGATAAACATGATAGATAGAGATGATAGACATGGTAGAGATGATAACCATTATAGATAGAGATAATAGACATGATAGAAGTGAAGAGATGATAACCACGATAGAGATGATAACCATGATAGAGACGATAGACATGATGAGGTGATAGAGATGATAACCATGATAGAGATGATAAATGGAGATGATAACCACGATAGAGATGATAACCATGATAGAGACGATAGACATGATAGAGGTGATAGAGAGATGACAACCATGATAGAGATAATAGACATGAGAGGTTAAAGAGATGATAACCAGATAGATAGAATGATAGAGGTGATAAACATGGTAGATAGAGATATAGTAGAGGGGATAGAGATGATAACCATGATAGAAAGATAGATAGACATGATACTGGTGATAGAGATGATAGACATGTAGATAGAGATGATAGACATGATAGAGATAGAGATGATAGGCGTAATAGGTTGAGATGATAGATATGATAGATACAGATGATAGACATGAAAGATAGAGATGATAGATAGAAATGATAGAGATGATAGACATGATAGATAGAGATGATAGAGTGGAAATAGATGATAACCATGATAGAGATGATAGATAGAAATGATAGAGATGATAGACATGAAGATAGAGAGATAGAGGTGATAGAGATGATAGATAGACATGATACTGGTGATAGAGAAGATAGAACATGATAGTAGAATGATAGATATGATAGAGGTGATAGAGATGATAGACATGATAGATGAGTAATAGACATGATAGATAGAGATGATAGACAGATAGATAGAGATGATAGACATTGAGATGAGATGATAGACATGATAGATAGAGATGATAGAGGTGATAGATATAATAGACATGATAGATTGAGATGATAGACATGATAGATGAGATGATAGACATGATAGATTGAGATGATAGACATGATAGATTGAGATGATAGACATGATAGATAGAATATGTAGAATGATAGAGAGGATAGAGGTGATAGAGATGATAGACATGATAGAGATGATAGATAGAAATGATAGAGTGATAGAAATGATAGATAGAGGTGATAGAAATTATAGAGGTGATAGAAATGCAGAGATGATAGACATGATAGATAGAATATAGGTGATAGAAATGATAGAGATGATAGACATGATAAAGTGATCTCTAGTATAATGTTTTTCACCGCACTCTCTTCTTACTATAGGTGCTGCTGCTCCTCTTACTGCTTACCACCCGCAGTTCTTATTACAAATTGTACTTGGTTGAAGAACGCACACTATTGAACTTCTTGCTTTTAATATTTATTCAGTGACATGCTTGCACAACGTTTCGGGGAGTGTCCCTTCCTCAGGATGCACCTGGGGAGGGGACACTCCTGAAACGTTGTGCAAGCATGTCAATGAATAAATATTAAAAAGCAAGAAGTTCAATAGTGTGCGTTCTTCAACCAAGTACAATTTGTATGATAAAGATGATAACCATGAGAGAAGGTGATAGAGATGATAACCGTTATAGATAGAGATAATAGACATGATAGAGGTGATAGAGATGATAACCATAAGAGAGTGATGACATTGTAGAGATGATAACCATGAGAGAGGTGATAGAGATGATAAACCGTTATAGATATAGATAATAGACATGATAGAGGGGATAGAGATGATAACCATGATAGAGATGATAGATTACATGATACTGGTGATAGAGATGATAGGATGATACTGGTGATAGAGATGATGACATGATAGAGATGATAGACATGATAGATTGAGATGATAGACATGATAGATACAGATGATGACATGATGATACAGTGATAGAGGTGATAGAGAGGATAGAAATGATAGATTAAGATGATATACATGATAGATAGAGGTGATAGACATGATAGAGGTGAAGAGATGATAACCATGATAGAGATAATAGATAGAAATGATAGAGATGATAGACATAATAGATAGAGATGATAGGTGATAGAGATGATAACCATGATAGAGATGATAGATAGACATGACTGTGATTGATAGAGATGATAGATGAGAGGATAGACATGATAGATGATAGAGTGAAGAGGTGATAGAGATGATAGACATGATAGATTGAGATGATAGACATGATAGAGGTGAAAGAGATGATAACCATGATAGAGATGATAGATAGAAATAATAGAGATGATAGACATAATAGATAGAGATGATAGAGGTGATAGAGACCATGATAGAGATTATAGATAGACATGATAGAGATGATTGACATGATAGATAGAGATGATAGAGGTGATAGAGATGATAGACATGATAGATTGAGATGATAGACATGATAGATAGAGATGATAGACATGATAGATAGAGATGATAGAGGTAATAGAGATTATAGACATGATAGATTGAGATGATAAACATGTAGATTAGAAATGATAGACATGATAGATGAGATGATAGACATGATATAGATAGAGATGATAGACATAATAGATAGAGAGGTGATAGAGATGATAGACATGATAGAGGTGAAAGAGATGATAACCATGATAGAGATGATAGATATAAATGATAGAGATGATAGAGGTGATAGAGATGATAGGGGTGATAGAAATGATAGAGATGATAGACATGATAGATAGAGGTGAGAGAGATGATAGAGGTGATAGAAATAATAGAGATGATTGACGTGATAGATAGAGATGATAGAGGTGATAGAGGTGATAGAGATGATAGACATGAAAGACATGATAGAGGTGATAGAGATGATAACCATGAGAGAGGTGAGAGAGATGATAACCATGATAGAAATATAACCGTGAGAGAGGTGATAGAGATGATAACCATTAAGATAGATAATAGATATGATAGAGATGATAACCATGATAGAGATGATGCCATGAGGAGAGGTGATGAGATGATAACCATTATAGATAGAGATAATAGATATGTAGAGGTGATAGAGATGATAACCATGATAGAGATGATAACCATGATATAGATGATAGACATTATAGATAGAGATATAGAGGTGATAGAGATGTTGGGAGGTGATAGAAATTATAAGAGATGATAGAAGAAATGATAGAGATGACAGACATGATGAGGGATAGAGAGATAACCATGAAAGAGATGATAGCCATGAGAGAGGTGTATAAAGATGATAACCATTATGATAGAGATAATAGATATGATAGAGATGAAACCATGAGAGAGTGATAGAGATGATAATCATTATAGAGATAATAGATATGATAGAGATGATAGCCAGTGTGGCATAGGATTTATTATTTTATTGTGTGAGCTAATACACCAAATAAACCTGACTGAGGTCAGTTTGAAAATCAAACCAAAGACTGTTGCCTGTTTGTGTTTTAAATTGTGCCCAAATGCTCTCTTTCCTGGAGACAACGGTCCTTGCTACCTGAAATGTTACACCTGATAGAGATGATAGACATGATAGAGATGATAACCTGGAGAGGTGATAGAGATGATAACCGTTATAGATAGAGATAATAGACATGATAGAAGTGACAGAGATGATAACCATGATAGAGATGATAGACATGATAGACATGATAACCATGATAGAGATGATACATGATAGAGATGATAGAGATGTAGAGGTGAAGAGATATTAACCATGATAGAGGTGATAGGATGATAACCATGATAAAGATGATAACCATGATAGATATGTATGAGATGTTAACATGAGAGAGGTGATAGAGATGATAACTGTTATAGATAGAGATAATAGACATGATGGAAGTGATAGAGATAATAACCTTGATAGAGATGATAGACATGATAGAGATGATAACCATGAGTCATGTCTATCATCTCTATCAAGGTTATTATCATCACTCCATCATGTCTATTATATCTATCTATAACAGTTATCATCTCTATCACCTCTCTCATGATTATCATCTCTATCTCCTCTATCATCTCTATCATCTCTATCATGGTTATCATCTCTATCATGGTATCATGTATCAGTCTTCACCTCTATCATGGTTATCATCTCTATCAGTCTATCATCTCTATCAAGGTTATCATTCTCTATCACTTCCATATGTCTATTATCTCTATCTATAACGGTTATCATCTCTATACCTCTCTATGGTTAACATATCTATCATATCATATCATGGTTATCATCTATCATGGTTATCATCTCTATCACCTCTATCATGGTTAATATCTCTATCACCTTATCATCTTATATCTTATCATGGTTATCATCTCTATCATGGTTATCATGTCTATCATGTCTATCTATCTCTATCATGGTTATCATCTCTGTCACTTCTATCATGTCTATTATCTCTATCTATAACGGTTATCATCTCTATCACCTCTCTCAAGGTTATCATCTCTATCATGTCTATCATCTCTATCATGTGTAACATTTCAGGTAGACAAGACCGTTGTCTCCCAGGAAAGAGAGCATTGGGCACAATTAACACACAACAGGCAACAGTCTTTGGTTTGATTTTCAAACTGACCTCAGTCAGGTTTATTTGGTGTATTAGCTCACACAATAAAATAATAAATTCTATGCCACACTGGCTATCTCTCTATCATATCTATTATCTCTATAATGATTATCATCTCTATCACCTCTTCATGGTTTCATCTCTATCATATCTATTATCTCTATCTATAATGGTTATCATCTTATATCACCTCTCTCATGGCTATCATCTCTTTCATGGTTATCATCTCTATCACCTCTATCATGTGTCATCTCTATCATTTCTATCTATCATCTCTATAATTTCTCATCACCTCCACATCTCTATCACCTCTATATTCTATCATAATGTCTATCATCTATATCATGGTTATCATCTCTATCATGGTTATCATCTCTATCACCTCTATCATATCTATTATCTCTATCTATAATGGTTATCATCTCTATCACCTCTCTCATGGCTATCATCTCTATCATGGTTATCTATCTATATATCTATTATCTCTATCTATAATGGTTATCATTCTATCACCTTTCACGGTTATATTTCTATCATGTTATCATCTCTCTCACCTTCTCATGGTTATCATCTCTATCACCTCTATCATGTTTTCATGCTATCATCTCTATCACCTCTATCACCTCTATCATCTCATCTATCACGTCAATCATCTCATTATTTCTATCACCTCTCATCATCTCTCTCACCTCATCTATCATGTCTATCATCTCATATCATTTCTATCACCCCTATCACTCTATCACCTCTATCATCTCTATTCATTTATATCTATCATCTCTATCATGGTTATCATCTCTTTCACCTCTATCATGTCTTCTATCATCTCTATCACCTCTTATCTTTAGTCTATCATCTCTATTATCATATCATTCTCAATCTATCATTGTCTATCATTTCTATCTATCATCTTATCATTCTCAATTATCATGTCTTAATCTCTATACCTCTATCATCTCTATCTATATGTCTATCATCTCTATCTATCATGTCTATCATCTCAATCTATCATGTCTATCATCTCTATCACCTCTATCATCTCTATCTATCATGTTCAATCATCTCTATCATGTCTATCTAATCTCTATCATGGTTCTATCACCTCTATCATCTCATCTATTATGTCTATCATCTCTATTATTTCTATCTATCATCTCTATCATGTTATCATCTCTTTCACCTCTATCATGTTAATCTCAATCTATCATGTCTCATCTCTCTATCACCTCTATCATCTCTAATCTATCATGTCTATCCTCTTCATTTCTATCATCTCTATCACCAGATATGTCTATCTATCTATCTCTATCAGGTTATCATCTCTATCACCTCTATCATCTCTATTATTATGTCTTATCTTATTTCTATCTATTATCTCTATCATGGTTATCATCTCTTTCACCTCTATCATGTCTATCACCTCTACTTATCATGTATATCATCTTAATCTATCATGTCTATCCTCTCTATCACCTCTATCATCTGTATCTATCATGTCTATCATCTGTATCTATCATGTCTATCATCTCAATCTTCATGTCTATATCTATCATGCATCATCTCTATCACCCAATCATCTCTATCATCTTATCACCAGTATCATGTATATCTATCATCTCTATCATGGTTATCATCTCTATCCCCTCATCATGTCTATTATCTAATATAAACGGTTTATCATCTCTATCACCTCTCTCATGGTTATCATCTCTATCATGTCTATCATCTCTATTATGGTTATCATCTCTATCACCTCTATCATGTCTATTATCTCTATCTATAACGGTTATCATCTCTATCACCTCTCTCATGGTTATCATCTTTATCATACAAATTGTACTTGGTTGAAGAACGCACACTATTGAACTTCTTGCTTTTTAATATTTATTCAGTGACATGCTTGCACAACGTTTCAGGGAGTGTCCCCTTCCCAGGTGCATCGAGGAAGGGGACACTCCCCGAAACGTTGTGCAAGCATGTCACTGAATAAATATTAAAAAGCAAGAAGTTCAATAGTGTGGTTTCAACCAAGTACAATTTGTAAGATAAAGAACTGCGGGTGGTAAGCAGTAAAGAGGAGCAGCACCTATAGTAAGAAGAGAGTGCGGTGAAAAACATTTTACTAGAGATCATCTTTCATGTCTATCATCTCTATCATTTCTATCACCCTATTATCTCTATCTATCATGTCTATCATCTCTGTATTCTATCACCTCTATAATTTCATATCACCTCTATTATCTATGTATATCACCTCTATCATTTCTATCTATCATCTCTTCATGTCTATCATCTCATCACCTATCCTCTCTATCATGTCTATCATATATATCGTATCATGTCTATCATCTCATCTATCATGTCTATCATCTCAACTATCATGTCTATTCATCTCTATCTATCATGTCTATATCTCAATCTATCATGTCTATTATATCTATCACCTCTATCATCTCTTATCATCATGTCATTCATCTAATCTATCAGTCTATCATCTCTATCTATCATTCTATCATACTCTATCTATCGTCTATTATCTCAATCTATCAGTCTATCATATCTATCACCTCTATCATATCTATCATTTCTATCTATATGCTATCTTCTTATCACCAGTATCATGTTTCTATCATCTATCTATCTTATCATCTCTATACTATCATGTCTATCATCTCTATCATTTCTATCTATCATCTCTATCATGGTTATCATTATTTTCACCTCTATCATCTCTATCTATCATGTCTATCATCTCTATCATTTCTATCTATCATTCTATCTTTCATGTCTATCATCTGTATCTATCATATCTATCATCTCAACCTATTACGCCTATCATTTCATCTCTATCAGTCTATCATCTCTATCATCAGTTCTATCATCTATCACCAGATAGTCTATCTATCATTTATCTACATGGTTATCATCTCTATCCCCTCTATTATCTCTATCTTACCATGTTTATCACCTCTATCATTTCTATCTATCATGGTTATCATCTCTTTAACCTCTACATGTCTATTATCTCTATCATGGTTGTCATCTCTATCACCTCTATCATGTCTATTCGTCTATCATGGTTATCATCTCTATCGTGGTATCTCTCATTATATTCTCTATCATGGTTATCATCTCTATCACCTCTATCATCTATCGTCTCTATCATGGTTATCATCTCTATCGTTTGGTTATCATCTCTATCACTCTATCATGTTATTATCTCTATCTATAATGGTTATCATTCTACCATGTCTTTAATCTCTATCTATCATGTTTATCATCTCTATCACCTCTATCAGTCTGCCATCTCCATGTATCATCTCCATTTATCATCTCTTATCATGCCTATCATCTCATCTTCTCTGTCATCATCTCTGTCATCTCCATTATCATCTCAATATCTCTATTTATCATCTCTTTTTCTGTTATCATCTTATCACTCCATTTATCATTTTATATCATTTCATGTTACGAGAGAAGCATTAACAGACAATCTTGTTACCCCATATAACACTGTAGATGATATTTACATCTAGTCATCGTTTTATTCTGTGTAACAGATCAGTTTGTATTTTTTATTCCCAAAATTGGTTAAAGGACAACCAAACTTGTCACATATCGTTGGATCCTGCTGACCTTAATCTGCCTGTTTCATAGCGTGGTGCTTATCAGCTTTGAGGTTTTATTGGAAACATAATGGACAGGATTCTGCAATCCAGGAACCTGTGAAATAGGCCACGTGGGTTTTTATTTAGGGTTTTTCTGAAATATTTAACTGAAGTCTCGTGTGTCCAAGGAGCAGGTCATTAGTTATCCAAACAATGTTCTATTTGTAACTCACCCTAAATAGTGAGTCAGAATGGGGGGGTAACTTTACCTGTAATAGAGGAAGAAAGAGGTGATCAGGGCATGATTAAGTCCAGAAGCTATTAGTATAGCGCAGGTGCTAGTCTGTAGACACAATACATTCTATTCAGAACTTTAACTGAACTACAATGATGTATTTGAATGGTGTATATGCATAAAGATAATAATACCAGTCATTCTAACTCTATATTTCCGTATTACCCAAAACAGGGAATTAGGCAACACAAGCTCTTTTGTTAATTTATCCGAAGAACGCACTCCTGAGTTAAGGGATAAACTTTTATGACTGCAAGAAGGTTGGCAGCTACGAGGAACAGCATCTAGAAAGCAGCTTGAAATAGGAGTGCGAGGATATAAAACAATTTTGTAAACACAAGCTCTTTTGCAGTTTGACACACCAGTACCAAGCAAAACTGTATCCTAATGAGCAAGCACTGAACCTGTGGTACAATTCATAGGGCCTATGGGAGCTCTACTTCCTTGGGTCCAATTTGCGGGCTGCTTTCTCCCCTAGACTTGGCTGCTAGATCCCTTACTCTACTCTCAAGCTTTTTTACACAGTACAATCTGATCTTCGATTGGATCCACCATCTGGCAATTTTTCCCCCGTCCAATCCAACAGTCGGACGATATGGGAAATATCCCAATATTGTAGCGTGTATGGTCAACTTAAGAGACAGGGTAGTGTTTAACAGCTCTGAACTCGCAGAACACGGTTAAATGTGTGTCCTAACTTAACTCTAATTATTACCAATTGTGCAGCCTTCAATCAGCAGCAATCATCTGGAGCACTGAACAACAGACAATCAATGATTAACTTGTTCAGACAGTAAAGGTTTGTACACACGGCCCTTGTGTACGTTATTGGCCAAAACAGCCGTTCGGGGATCGTATCCTACCTGTAGTAGACCATCTCACCCACAGTTGTTTAGCCTGGCGACTCACCATTTTTAGACCAAACTGGCACAAGAGTTGTTTTTTAAAGGAAAACTATGTTATATATAAAGTTTATTTAAAAAACAGTTCAAATGAAAAGTACTTGGGAACGGGATATAGGATTGGTAATTCTACCGCCCAATATTGTTTCTGTGAGGAGAACCAGCCCAAAAATAAAACGATTTTGCCCGTCTTCCCCTGCTTCAGCACTATCTTAATACAGGG
>JAACNH010006268.1:0-17784 GCA_019447015.1 Hymenochirus boettgeri
CACTATTGGTAAATGTGTTAGAGAGGGATCATTATTGGTAAATGTGAAAGAGAGGGATTACTATTGGTAAATGTGTTAGAGAGGGATCACTATTGGTCAATGTGTTAGAGAGGTGCGTATGCCATGGTGCGAGACTTATTCTTAAGAAGCGACTTGATACTTATGTCTGGTTTATACTTGAGCCTATTAACCAATTTTATTTAGATTAAACTGTTTTCTTTATTACATACGTGTATCCAATTATAAAAGGTTACTTACATGTGTTTAAAGATTATTCGACATACAGGTTCTGACCTTAACAATGCCGACGGATTTTGTGACTGTGAAACCTATGCACAATAGATTAATTTAGACCAGAGCTCCCCATTTTCCTCTTAGCAAGATGCAGGTGAAAGCCTATATGTTTTTTTTGTGCGATGAATCCTTAATCGATGCTGTATGCTGTGCACGCTGTGGTTAAAGGACTTAAGTGTTGACCGGTATTGTTGAAAGTCAGACAGAGCTCAACTGGATGATGCCATTTCAATCTAACGAATCTGTAAGTAACATTGGCTTTTCCACGGTAGGATGTATATAAAACATAACCTTCGCGGAACAGTTTTTAAGGGCATTTACCGTATGGTGGAAGCTAGTTATTCTTGTACACGATTGTTAAAATAAAAATACAATTTAACAGAGGACTATATGCTTCCACTAATTGTGTGCCTTGGTTGTAAAGTTTAAGCGGCCCATAACCATGGACTGATACCGATACCTCAGTATGTCAAGATCGGTATCGGTTCCCCTTTACTTCAGCAGAGGCAAGGCCAATAGACTATGCCCATCTATGAGGACGGAAGGATCAATGGTTCCTTTGAATTTGAATCGTGAACACTCTCCAAGTCTCCCTATCTCCTCCACAATCCAACTAGAAGATACTTGTGGGGCCAGCTCAGGCTACGTTGACATGGTATCTTCCATAACAAGGATGTGAGTATATTGTCTGAGTTGGAGGGGAACTTTGTGTTGGGGGCAGAGCCATAAATCCCCCCAGAGTTATTCTCTGTCAAAAGTGCATTATTTTGGTAAATATCCCTTCAAAGCTGTCCAGGAAACAATGGTAAGTATCCAGTCTATGTTCTTATTTGATGCTATTCTGCGTGAAAAGGAGTACAAAGCCTGAATTCGTATCCCTCTACTTTAGTTAATGTTTAGTTGACCGTCTCGTCACGTAGGCGATTACACTGCAAAACAGGCCAGCTTACACTGAATGATGGCACAATAAACTGAAACCGGTCTGTAGTTTGGTGCTCTGGTTTTTTCATTTAGCTTTGTGGGAATACTGGTAAATGTCTTTTTAAAGATAACTTCTATTGTCAAGCTCCATGGAAACATGGTAATATTCCAGAGTCTTTTGCTCCTCTTTTGCATATTGGAGATCCGTGAGAATTAATGTGTAAAATAACTAAAAAGGGCATACTTCTACCCTTTAACCAAAAAATGCTGAGATGGGAATTGTTCGGGGGTTTCTGCCTGCAACCCACACTGCTATTTTCACGAGTTTATTTAATCATTTGGGTAAACCAGATATAATGATGATTAAGTGATACGTTCTATTCCTTCCTGAAAGGTATCTGCCTCCTCCTCGTTGCTCAAGAGCGTTTAAATTATGTTGAGCACTGTGAAGAGAAGGCTCATTCAGAGGGGGGAAACAGCAGTTAATCATTGCAGCAGTTATCACAGTCTTGATTGACGCAAGGGAAGGGGGGCCAGTGTACTGTGTCAGAATAGGGACAATAATTATCCATAAGGGCAGTTCACCCTTTACTTAAAAAGAATGTCTTGTGTAGGGCTCGCGCCCAACCCACCGCTATATACGTTGTAAAATAACTCTCCGATCACTACTTACCCGTTTGCCCTTTTCCCCCCAACGTTCTGTCACGCCCTTTGCTTGCATTGAAACTGCAAGGCCGGGGCCGGACCGGCAGCTGCGTCTGTAGTTGTGCTGAGAGGCAGCCCAATCAGAGTGGCTGTTGGGCAGATACAGAACTTACAAACTGGTGGCTGGACTTGTACACTGGATTGGGGATATGGTTTTAGCACAGGCCAGTGAGGGGTTGGCATATCTATATAATCTCCACGTGCTGCTGATGATCCCAATGGGATCATTCTGTAAATAAAAGGAACTATGAATCGGTTGCACTACTATGTAGCAGCGTGCTGATTATAACCAGGAAGTCCCGATCCACTACATTATGGTTCTTACCACCACAGTACCGCCTGCAACCCCGCAACTTGCAGCTGCAAAAATCTGGCGCACAAGAAGACTGCAAAGAAAGGTATCGGCAGAGCCAGGAGGGGGATTACAGAAACCAGGTGCGCCACACACGGTAAGGGCTTTATTGTGTGGTTGGGAGGACATGTTCCCCCCCCCCCGTATTTTTTCAAATTGAGACCCCTTTTGCTCATCTACCTTCCCTCGGCAGAGACCTCGGTAGAATTTTTCTTCTTTAGGGACAGAGGCGGGCTTAGGCCCTCACTTCCTGCTTCCCTCCCCCTTGTGGGGAGAAGTGGGGGAGACTTGCGGGATGATCTGCCAACAAAATAATTACTGTAACGTAAACTATTGGGGAGGGGGTGGGGGGAAGGGTGTGTGTGGGGCGTGTGAGGACAATCATTATATTTAAGTCTTTAAAGGGAGGGGGGAGATGGTTCCTGGCAGGGTTGATATTGGAGGACCAGAGCAGGTGGGGGGAGGTGGCATGGGGAGAAAAAACCCTTTAACACTACACTAATACCTTCAAATAAATGGAAAGGGGTATAATAATAACTGAACTACTTATAATCATTTACGTAAAATATTACGGTATTAGAATCAACTCAGAGTCTGTGCCCTTTATGGAGGACTATTCAATAAAATGGGCGTTATCGTTTAAAATGGTTGCTAATTTTGCCCCAACCATTCAGATTACTTATTTCACATTTGAAAGCTAAATACTGATTGGTGGGCTAAAATTAGCCACCATTTTAATCTAAAGATAGGAACTTTTATTGAAAATAACCTGATGTTTTTGTCTTCTTTGTGTAAGATTAGGATGGCAGTTAACTATTTGTATTTACATTACTAATACCGGGAGGGGGGAGGAAGGGAGGAGAGACAGAATGTCTGATCTGATGGATTTTTCTTCTTTTTTGACCTTATGTATATATGGATACTAAAACGCTACCTACAGAATAATATACGGATATTACTTCCACTCGCCTGAGTTCCCTGACTGTTATATGGCCAGCGAACTCTCCAGTGGCGTAAACTCCTTATATTACTGTAGGTACGTATTATCCATTTATACATGTAGGTAACGTATTATCCCTTATATTACACTTAGGTAGGTATTATCCCTTATTACACTGGTACGTAGCGTATTATCCTCTATCATTATAGCAACTTATTACACGGTGGCGCATTTGCTGTAGGTAGCGTTCCCCATTACACTTGAGGCGTGCCCTATAACACGTGCTTTATACTTACTATCGTAGGTAGGTGTTATCCTTGATATAACGTTTTTGTATTTAAGCTATGTATCTACGTACTTATATCCCCTTATCTGTCGTCCCCTCATTAGTTTCTCCCGTGTTTCCGTAGCTTTGTCCCCGTTATTTCCCTTTACCTCTTTTCCTTCTGTATCCTTATTTCCCTTAGTCCTACTATATACCACTGTATGATTAACGTAGGTAGCGTATATCCTTGATATTACCACTGTAGGTAGCGTATTATCCCTTATATTACAACTAGAGCGGATAGCGTATATCCCTTATATTACACTGTAGGTAGCGTATATCCCTTATATTACGCTGTAGGTAGCATATTTACCCTATATTATACGTATAGGTAGCGTATACTACTTATCATTACACTGTAGGTAGCATATTATCCCTTATATTACACGTAGGTAGCATTTATCCCTGATATTACACTGGTAGGTAGCATATTATCACCTTATATTACACTGTAGGTAGCGTATATCCCTATATTACACTGTAGGAGCGTATTATCCCTTATATTACACTGTAGTTAGCATATTATCCCTTATATTACACTGTGGGTAGCGTATTATCACTTACATTACACTGTAAGTAGCGTATTATCACTTATATACTACTGAAGCTTAAAGCTGAGACCCACATTCATTGCTCTGTTCTCAGCTTCCTTTAAAGTTCTGCCCAGGCTGAAACTCTAAACTTCAGACACTGCTGTGCTGCTTCTATTGCTGTGACAGTCTGGGCAGGACACATGAAGGAAGCCCAGAGCAGAGCAATGTATGTGGGTCTCAGACAAGTTTGTCGTATTCTGCCTGCCTTGGAGACGAATATGGTGGGGATAGGGGCAGAGAGATGCGGACTAGAAGGAGTCAGGTGTGTAACTGGGGGAAGTAAGTGGACTAATGGGGCAGGGCTTCCAGGGGCAGTATTTGGATGGGATTTCAGCATGACTGCGGACTCTGGAATTGTCCCTGCAGTCAGGACAATCTGCTCAAACAGGGCACCTGGCAACCCTGGTCTCAGAGAACAAAGACTGTAGCTATCCCTCTCTCCCCCCAACACACACACCTTTCCAGCCAAGGCAGCAGATAAATGTTAGTCTCCCCAAGCCTTTACTAAAGGCTTTACTGACCTCCCGGACTCCTCCTGTCTCTGCTACTAGACCTCCCACTGAAACTCGCACAAACAGCAGCAGGAAGTAGGAGTCTTGTGTTCCTGTGTCAAGCCCTTGAACCTCATTATTTATACCTGCCGGCAGTGTCAGTTTAGTTTATCCTGAAAAGCCGGCCAGAGACAACACCAAGACAATGCGGAAGTAACAGGAAAAAAAAAAAAAAAAAACATCCCCAGGAGCCATGTCTTACCTTCCTTTCTTCAATCAATCTCACAGGAGCCAGGAATGATGATAGAACAAACTTTCACGCAATCCTCTGCAGCAGCACTGACAGGTCCAAACCGCCTCCTGGTTCTGATTAAACTATAGCACGCATGCACGATAATGCACGCTATAGATAAAAAGAACCAGGAAGCGGTCAGGAATTTCAGTGCTGCTGCGGAGGATCATGCAAAAGGTAAGTTTTTCTATCATTGTTCCTGGCTCTGACATTGATTGAAGAACAGAAGTGGAATAGCTCCTTATCCTCCCGGTCATCAAACAATGCATTAAGGAATAGATCACTTTTGAAGTGAACTATTCCTTTAAATATTTTTGATTTAATATATTCCTACATCCTAGGGGTTTAAAGATGGGGGGTGTAAACACATATGTGCAGAAACATAAGGGAAGAGAAAATGTTACCTTCAGATTAGAGGAACAACAGAACCTAAAATGATCTCATAGAGGTAAAGAAAAGGGATCCTGAGTGGAATCTTCCTTGCTGAGAAGGTACTTTATGGCTTCATCCTCCTTAATAAACAGAGGCCAAATTAGGTGCATGTACACGGGAGTCTGTTTTGTTCCCTTTTTTTATTGCATTATTAACCAAGCCAGTATTTCCAGGAGAAATGGTTTTTAAGTACACGGCTTGTGCTGACAACATTGTCTGTTGTAGTCTGTCATTATCTCCAATGCACAAAGGAAGAAATATAATTAACCCTAGTAAATGAGTTCTATTACTAAACATAAAGCAACTGAATCCAACATTTTTGTGCTTAAAGCTGCAAAAGATGCTAATTACAAGCTGACTCAGGTGTTCCCACTGCCTAAATCACAGTTCAGATCAGCTGAAAAATAGCATAACATAGAAATGTTGGATGAAGGCTTTAGAGAAAATACCGGGAGCCCCACAACCCTGGAGCTGTTGACATCATTTCTGACCTTTATTGCCTTCGTTTGGGCCAAGTTTTAATTTTCTGCCATCGGCATTGAGAAGGAGCTAAGATACTTGGGAGAGAGAGGAGCAAGCAACAGAGAACAAAGATTTTTTGCACTGGAAGGCTGGACTTTTCTTAGAATCTGCGTTAGAATAGCCAAGATGCCATTTTTATTGCTATGTTATTCTTCATTATGAAGGATAATAAAAGAAAACAAGACCTGTTTTTTTCTGCATTAATACCCAAGTTTATTCCTTTTATTTATTTCATTATTCTCCTTCACGTTTCAAATATTCTCAATCCCTCGCTCAGCAAACAAAAGTGCAGGTGTATAAGCCTCAAGCCATTTGGACATTGGCAGATTTTCAGTGCAGATTGAACACAAGATTCCCGCTTCAGTAAGTAGGCTCAGTTCTTTGCCAAATTAACAAAAAAAGACATTTTAACTGAGTAGAAAGAAACATTTTAAAGGAAAATGAAAAAATAGAGACATCATGGAGCAAGATATGACAAATTCACTCAAAGCTTAAAGGAGAACTAAGCCTTTTTTCCCTTAATGTAAAAGCTTTTTCACTTAGGAGACCCATGCATTTTAAGATATTATTTGAGTAAGTTGCATTTAGTACATGTAAGAATTGGATTTTGTGTAGGAAGGTTTCCGTGTTGTTGGCAGTACATGTCTGTCCATTTAGTCTTCAAACGCCTTGTGGGCATGTACACCTTTTGGCCATGGCCCTGACCTAGTAGTCACTGTCTGTCGGTCGTTATTAGGGATGGCTCAAACTTGAGTTCGGGATGAACTTTACAAGTTTGTCCGGACTCGAACTGTTTGAACTAGTTTGTTTTCCAAACTCGCGGGTGTATATTCAATAATAATTATCGAATTTAGGAGCCATTCACTAACCCTAGAATTTAGCGTTCGATTTTCTGTAACCCTTAAATGTTTCGTTCAGTAACCCTCGAATGTATCGTTCAGTAACCCTTTGAATGTAGCGGCTGATTTTGGTAACCCACAAATTTAGCATTAGTTTTCGGTAACACACAAATTTAGCGTTTGTTTTTGTTAACCCTCGAATGTTCATTTGGTAACTCTTGAATGTAGCGGTGATTCGGTAACCTTCGAATTTAGCGGTATTTTCGGTAACCCTTGAATGTAGCTGCCGATTCTGTAACCCTCGAATGTAGCTGCCGATTCCTGTAACCCTCGAATGAGCTGCCGATTCCTGTAACCTCGAATGTAGCTGCCGATTCCTGAACCCTCGAATGTAGCGCCGATTCCTGTAACCCTCGAATGTAGCTGCCGATTCCTGTAACCTCGATGTAGCTGCCGATTTCTGTAACCCTTGAATGTAGAATTGGGACCCCGAATTGGCTGTAACCCTCGAATGTAGCATACAGAAAAAAACGGCAATTGCCTGATTTGTGGGGAAAGAAGAAGAACTTTTACTGAGTTCGGAAATGAAACAAATTTACTAAGTTCGCCACTCTGTCTTTATGCACAAAATATTTTTTATACAGAATCTTTACATCAATGTGTAAAGCCCTGAGTGGCACAAAACACACCTACAGGAACAATATATTAATAGCTATAAGATATTCTAACATTTGTCTTGGTGGGATATTGATTAATAAAGAGAGAACATATGATTGCAGATTCCGTTCCCCAGACATTTTTCTACTGAATTTTTATTCTGTTAACTTTTATTTTTGTATGAAGCAAAGGAAAATTCATTCTCAGGAGTGTTTTTGTGAGAGAGGAGAGATTCTTTGGTGCAATATGGTTGGCTGTCAGTTCCTAGGGGTCAAGGCAAGGCTTCTAGGGGTGCAGCTGTAATGGGAAGGAATAATATTTTCTCATTGATTCTATACCCCTTTTTATACAAGACAATATCTTGCTAGCTCTAGCCGTTGTGCATGGCATTGTTTGCTACAGTTTGTAATCTGCTTGAACCCCCCAAATATATTTCCAATAGATATTCACTGAGCACAAAGCCATTTATTGTGTAGGTGGCACAAAGATTGTTAAATCCCAAATGATCACCTTACATTTATAACATTGAATCTCATCTGCCATTCTGCTGCCCATTTTTATAGTCTACAGTATCTAGGTCAGCTTGCAGCATTTCCACATATATTGAAGTTTCCAAATTCTGCATAGTTTAAGGTCATCAAATACAGAGACCTTGCTCTCAAGCCCCCTTCTAAGTATTCAAAAACTGATTAAATAGCAGTTGACCCAGCACAGAACCTGAGGCATGCCAATAAAAATGTTAGCCCTCATACTGTAGTAGCTCCATTAACATTTTTATTTAAAAATATAAGCATATTAGATGTCACCAAGAAGTAGAAAAAACTTTGTGCAAATGCCGCAACGAATGTACAGAGGTGATAGCGGCTCTTTAAAACAGAATCTGCTGGCAATAAAGATTCGGAATGTGTAAACCTATTTGCTATACACTGAGAGCCGCAATCTGCTCAGTGCATTGTCTAAAGGAGGCAATAGAGAGCGATAACGGCTCTCCGTGCATAGCACTAATAGTAACTTAATAGTTATACATTTTCAACCCTGAAATGAGTGTTCCTATTGGTGCTACTGTTTGGCTGTCATTGTCAATGTGATAAGTTTCACACTTACTATAACCACTGTCTGCATCTTGGCTCCCATTGTTTTTATTCCCTTTCAGACTGACTCCCTTCAGACTGGCACTTTCTAGAGACCCAAGGTGCCAAAACTACATGTAACTATAAAGCAGCAGAAAGGGAGGATTCTGGGCACCTGTAATCCCCTCCCTGAAATTGCCACAAATTATTTTAAACGGAAACAAATTAACAGTAAGATGAACAAACCCACCGGTGTTTGTTCCACTGTGGGTTCATGGATCCCAAATTTTCATGGTAAAACTACTAAGTTCAGCATCAAAATCCGGTTTCGACTGTGGAAATTTTGATTGCTTCATGTAGAATTCCATTGATATATCGATAGACGGGGCCAGAGCTTAAATGAATGGAATAAGATGTGCTGCTGAGCTGCTCCTGAACTGCCTAACACTCGAGGCTAACAATTGCTATTTTCAAAGCACTAAAACTGATAGTACAAGTCTTCTGGACCCTAATGCCAATCCTCAACTGCAGCACACTGGTCAAAAGAAACGACAGAATTTCATGTTTTCGAGAGAGATTCCCAACCAGGCCGCGTTCACAGCGTCCAAACAACTTCCACTTGTGAAAACAGAAACACTGACAGACCTACAACCTCTCTCGGGACCTGGGGACTCCGAGAAAAAACCCAATTGCACAGTACAAAATGCCAAGATGGAAACTCTGGGGCATAGGTGATGTTAAACGGTCACTCACCTCCATGCTTGAAGAGGTCAAGTTGAACACTCACTGATCCACAAGGACTCACCATTGAAACAGGGTTAGTGAGGCTGAGTCCCGGATATCCACGTGGAGAGAAACTATATGGCCACAGTCATATCCATATCTCAGCTAATAGGAACTTGTGGTCACTAGAACCAAACTAGATGACCCTGAAAATCGGTCCTGCAGAACAAATCTGCGGTTCATTGGTTTCCCTTCAGAGATAAAAAACCCGGCACACGTATTGGAGCTTTCAGCAACTTTGTTATAGAGAGAGTACACTGTAATCCTGCAAAGACACCCGCTCCTGGTGCCCCAGCAGGCTGCTGATTGCCAGACTGCTGAATGTGCAGGTGTGACGGTCTTAAAAGTATCTCCTGGTGTCGGGGACTAAATCACTCTAGAAAATGGCCTCGGCAACTCTGCTTGCTTCAATGCAATCCTGCAAGACGGACGTTTGTGTCTGCAGGAAACAATCTGCTATTACCAACACACACTTTACTCCATGTGTTTGGCTGGATGGCGCTAGCACATACCTTCATATTCTAAAGGAGTTTCTATACTACTCTGCAATAGTCTCAAACACAATATCCATGAGGTCAAGAAAGTCGAGAAGGACGGTTTATGTTGGTTGCCCTGACATATCCTATTACTCCTTGGTCCCAGTGAGCAGCTATTAAAGGAAGCTATACTTTTTGCATCTAAACACCCATAGGCGTATGTGGTCTGCATGGTGAATTTAACCCTACACTGGACCCTAATGTGGATAAATCCGATACCCCCCACCATGATCCACGCAACTTCTAATAACAAATTTACAATGGGAAATTATTATATTTACAATGGGTGGATGCGTGGGACACGTAACCCACAGAAACTAGAATACACCACCATTCCAAGACCCTGACACTCATACACGCATTGATTACATTTTCATAAGCAAAGCCTAAACCTCCACGTAAGAAAAATAAATCTACCCCATAATATCTCTGATTATTACCCTTTCTACTTAAGTTACAGAACCCTTCACTGCACCCCCCTAGCAAGCACCCATGGAGCTGCACCCATTTTGATTACCCTTTCCGCCTACTGATCTCTACTCCAGCCTTCGACATAACCAAAGACAGACATCCGAGAATATCAAATAGGAAGCATTTAAAGAGTTCTTCATGGCCACTTACTATCTCTGGTAACAGATTAAAGGGTATGTCCACCTCCCAAACTAAACTTGCGAGGTTTACAGCAGCCAAAGATGTCCCTGATTGTAATTACCATCCTTCTCCTCCACTACATTCTGTTTAACTTCGTGCCTTTTCCGTGCACAGAAGCAAGTAGGAGGGGCTTGACCGGCATCCACTTCTGTTAGTCACTAAGGCTCGATGCCAAAAGTACATTTGGGACATTTTTTGCGTTGTAAATCTTGCGAGGTCGAGGTTACAAGCCTTCCCCACAACATATTAAAATATAGTTTGAGGGGGTGGAAATAACCTTCAAGAAAACCCCTTCACACAACAAAGAACAACATTTGGCACAAGCTCGGTTGAAGCTGAAAACAACAATACACCAAACCCATTCCACAAACTTAATCAACCTGCGCTGTAGCACAGTCAGTATATGATAAGGTGCAAAGTTTCTTTGCAAAGCAAAGATATTAAAACAGGACATCAATCACTAAGCTGCTTGCACATATTGCACATGACCCCTCAGACCAAAATGCTATTATGCAAATCAAAACCCCCCCTCGGGGAATGCTAACAGATACCCCAAGCATTATTCAATGCTTTACCAACCACTAAAGCAACTTATCAGTCGTAGATAACACCCAACACCACACCCCCTTCTACTTTAAAGATCTATCCTACCTAAACTGCAGGAAGTAGTAGCTAACATCGTGAATGGCAAATAATCAGGGCCAGATGGACTGCCCATAGTCCCATATATAAGCATCATGGAGAAGTTCCCCCGACTGCTAGAAATCTTCCACTCAGCTTTTCACATAGGCAAACTTCTACCTTAAATGTACAATGCTCACATAACGTACTGCTTAAACACAGAAGAGATCCCAATGATTGTGGCTTATCTCTCTCTCTCACTACTGAATACAGATTCAAAATATAGCTAAAATTTTGCAATAGACTTCACAAACTATTATTCACCCAGATCAGACCAGATTCATGTCTGGCCAGTCCACCTCCATCAACATCAGGAAGACACAAATTCACACTCAGGCAGATCATGACAAAGCAGCCAGGCATTTCATACTATCCTAGATGCACAAAAGGCCTTTGATTCTGTAGAAAAAACCTTTCCTATGGAGCTGCTATCAAAATTTGGTTGGCTCTACAACCAAAAATTGGTAAACATACTATACTCCAACCCACTGCCTTCCTTAGGATTAATGAATCAACCTCATCTTCATTACCCTACTAGAGGTACTACACAAGGGTGCCCCTTATCCCCATACCGTTCACATAGCACTTGAACCCTTAGCCGCGCAACTAAGATTCCACCCCGACATCACAGGACTCAACATGGGGCAACATACCTATCTACTTAATCATAATCGGATGGAGTGATACGCATCAGGGGTCTCACATTATCTCCTAACACTATCCACTAACCCTTGGTGAGCCTCCCCTGGATCATACTGATTGCTGGGGGACCCTGCATTGTCACTATGCTTGAGTGTTGAGACCAGATATTGATGATCTCTGTGTGTTGAGATAATGTGCTTATTATACTATTTTTGAACGAATCCCAGTAATGTCACTAAGATTAGGGATTTAATCTAGGGTCTTCTTCTGATTAAACTAGAAGAGCACCAAGTGATTAGGGCTCTCTTAAATTAGGGCTATCTCATTTTGATACTGACCACGACTATCTTTTCCTTTGTGACTCACTGTGGTTATGCTAATTTTAAATTTCTTTTCTCTATACTCATTTTAATGCATATTAAATAAATGTTTCAAAGTAATGTATATATACCTCAAGCCGATCCTCATTTGTTATATTGTTGTTCAAAAGGGATACCCTGTAAACATTTTGACTGGCTAACACGATACACCACCTTTCTCTGCACTAAAGGAGGAATACTTTTTCTCTCTATGTATATTTGAAAATTATCTATCCCTGTGCCTACCTTATCTAATCACAGAAGGTCGCTGTGCGTTACTATCTTGTAATAACAAACCATCAATAAGCAAAGAACAGCTTTTATTAATATATTTTAACTATTATATATATATATAATTATTATATATATAGTATTCGTAAGTGGTATGTCCGCTCTCTCACTTCCAGTCAGAACGCCCCGGTGCATCCAACAACGAAAATAGTACATTCAAGATACTGTGGGGAGCACTTGTGGGTCTTTTAACAAATCCAGTTTATATACCAACAACTTCAACATGTTTCGGCTGACATAGCAGCCGTCCTCAGGATGTGACATCACAACAAGAACAGGTGAATTAACAGTACAGGTAAGTCAAAGCCCATCCCCGTGCTCCTCCCAAAGCATATTAAACCCTTGTGCAACAGTTGGACAACCAATCCAACATTTATTAAGTAAAAAAATCAAGATCACTTGGTGCAAGATGGTAAAAAGTAGAGCTAAAACATGGGTACCATAAAAGACTAAAACAGTACTATAAAGATACTATATAAATATAAATAGCAGTGATAAATTTGGTGTAAAACGCCTAAGTGAAACAAAAACATACTATTACGAGAACCCCACAGTGTAAAAAGAATCATATAAAAGTAAATAGTAACAAATACCCTCACTGTAACAGAATCAGCAGTAATTCAAAAGATCAAAACAAGTATCCACATTTCGAAGGCGACTCATTCAATTTCCATGCTTCATTCAAACTATAACATTGCTTTTACTTCTCATAGGGAAAACTGCCGTTATACAACAGGTATGGAAATAAAGTGGATCAACTCGAATAAATAAAGTCAAAGGGCCTGTTAGTAGAGATAATGGATGAGTAAAGGATACTCTAATAACCTAGAACTGGCCATATACCAATATGTATATAGGATCTCATACGGGCAACAAGGGGCTGAAGATAGAAGTCAACGAACTGTCAATCGATACTGGTTTAAGTAGTGACCCGGCCACTGACACAATAGGCCGCCCTGGTTTTTTTTAACAGACTTATGTATCTTGGGTAATGTGTAAATTTTGGTACTAGGGGCATCAGTGATGAGAAATTTAGTTTCACAACATTAATCCAACCCTTCGAATTGGCCATGTTAACTAGGAATCAATTTTAAACTTAAGTGACTTAGTCGGGTCTCCCTCCAAGGTAACATAAGTGTTAGGTCACTCAGTTGGGCTCAAAGTTCAGACACATAATAATCACGGTCTATCAGAACAATGGCCCCCCATTTATGGCCGGCTGATAACCAATTAGGGTTGGATTAATGATTGTGAAAAATAAATTTCTCATCACTGACGCCCCTAGAGTACCAATAATTTACATATTACCCAAGATACATTAGGCTGTTAAAAAGCCCCCAGGGTGACCTATTGTGTCAGCGACCGGGTCACTACTTAAACCAGTATCGAAGTTCTTTGACTTCTGTCTTCAGCCCCTTGTTGTCGTATGAGATCCTATTTATGGGATAGTAAAAACTATAAAGATCCTTAAAGAATATAAAGGTCCCTTGCACAAATCACCTTACTTACATTGGATGTACAAACTTTAAATACGGTCATTCCCAGATTGAAGGAGTTGATACGTGTAGACAGGCTCTTATTCAAGCTGGCCATAAGAGCCCCCCTATCGAAATCCTGATGGAGTTTTTGTTATTTACTTTACAAATAACTACTTCTGATTTGGGGATAGCTTTTATAACCAGGCATCAGGGACAGCCATGGGATCTAATGTGGACCTTTGTTCGCCAACTTAATTATGGAGGCTTTCGAGACTAAATAAATTTATCCAGAATTTGGGTCCAAATGCTAATTATAGAGTTATATAGACGATCTGTTTGTTCTGTGGGATGGGCCTATGGATGAATGCGTTGATTTTGTTGACAAATTAAATACTTATTGTTCTGCAGTACAATTCCCCATGGTCGCACATGAAACCAAAATTGACTATCTTGATCTCAGGATTACCAAGGATTCTTTTGGTTTAATACCAGCTTATTTACCAAACCTATGGACAAAAACACCCTACTCCACGCAAAGAGTTATCATCAATCACACCAGAAGCGTGGTGTAATCTTTTCTCAATTTTAAGGGTTATCTGTTAACTCTGATCAGACTAAAACGGTTGAACAATTGAAAACTATGCCAGATAAGTTTGTCTCTAGGGGGTATGATCGGAAATTTGTTGAAAAAAGAATAGGACTCTACTAAAATTGAATGATGGAGGAGGGCTTAACACTGTTTGAGTAAAAGGAAACCCACAGTGGAGAGTATCCCCATTCATTACAATATTCCCCTATGAGTAGGATATCAAAAAAAGTGTGAGTAAGCATTGGGCACTACTGACACACGACAGCTCACTTCCATTAAAAAACTCCCAACCCTTATTTGCCTATAGGAGGGGTCGAAACCTTAAAAATCTTTGTAAAAACTGACATGGCGCCCCTAAATGAATGACAAACCCTCTACTTGGTTATCACACAAAAGGACGGAAGCCATAAGTGTGTAGGTTGCAGGTTGCAGGTACATGGCCTTTGGAACAGATTTTCCCCATCCCCATACTGGGCGCAGATTTAAAATCAAACATAAATTGTCAAGTCTTAGCATGGATGCTATAACTTCATACACATGCCCATGTGGGTTATACTATGTGGGCAGAGCACTACGCCTTAAGGGATAGGATGGCGAATCACCACTCATCGATTCGCGTGGCCCTGTCCCAGTAAGGGACAGCAAATAAGGGGAACAATCTGTGGAACGCACTTTAGAGAAAAGGGCCTTGGCCACATTCAGGTGGATGGCCATAGTCTAGTGGTGGAGATTAAGGACACAGCAGAAAGGGCCAAAGCTACTACATGTGGAGGCCTTTTGGATAAAAAAAATTGGCTCTTCTGTGCTGGGCCATACGTTGATGAGTTGCTGTTTTGGTTCCCCCATTTGTATGTGGGGGAGACCAAACAGCAACTGCATCAACATATGGCCCAGCACAGAAGAGCCAATTCCTGGGTTAGGACTCAGCCGTGTACCTGCATCTTAAGGATAAAGGACAAACCTTGAAGATTGTAATGTTAACATACTGGCGAAGGAACGTGACTGGTTCAAGAGAGGTGTTAACGAGGCCATTTATGTGAAAATAAAGAAACCAAGCCTAAATAGAGGTGGGGGGGTTCGACACCAACTGTCTGCCATAACAATGCTGTTTTAACACCTTACTCTGGGCGTTCCTATAACACCTCTAGCACATCCAATCACACCCTTAACACCTGGCTGTGATATGCTAATGGGATTTCAGGGTACATAAGCCACAGATTCTTGTACAAGTCATTCTGAATTGAGAAAGCCAGTCGGATGACTAGCGAAACGTCTTCAAGAACTAAATTTCAAGTCCAGTTGATCTAATTGATACAATAGATATCTATAGGAGATCCATTGGATCATTCTAATTAAAGTTATCAATCTGTCTTTCAATACTCACCCTCCCTATTAACTCACAGCTGTCACCGGGATCTGTTAGAGAGGGATCTCTATTGGTCAATTGTTTATAGAGGGATCACTATTAGTAAATGTGTTATAGAGGGATCACTATTGGTAAATGTGTTAGAAAGGAATCACTATTGGTAAATGTGTTATAGAGGGATCACTATTGGTAAATGTTTTAGAAAGGGCTCACTATTGGTAAATGTGATAGAGAGGGATCACTATTGGTCAATGTTATAGTGGGATCACTATTGGTCAATGTGTTAGAGAGGGATCACTATTGGTAAATGTGTTACAGAGGAATCACTATTGGAAATGTGTTAGAAGGGCTCACTATTGGTAAATGTGCTAAAGAGGATCACTATTGGTCAATGTGTTAGAGAGGGATCACTATTGGTCAATGTGTTAGAGAGGGATCACTATGATCAATGTGTTAGAGAGAGATCGCTATTGGTAAAATGTGTAGAGAGGGATAACTATTGGTAAATGTGTTAGTGAGGGATAACTATTGGTAAATGTGTTAGAGAGGGATCACTATTGGCCAATGTGTTAGAGAGGGATCACTATGGTAAATGTGTTATGAGGGATCACTATTGGTAAATGTGTTAGAGAGGGATCACTATTGGTAAATGTGTTGTGAGGGATCACTTTGGTAAATTGTGTTAGAGAGGGATCAATTGGTAAATGTGAGAGAGAGGGATTATATTGGTAAACGTGTGTTAGAGAGGGATCACATTGGTCAATGTGTTAGAGAGGAATCACTATTGGTAAATGTGTTAGAGAGGGTCACTATTGGTAAATGTGTTAGATAGAGATCACTATGGTAATGTGTTAGATAGATCACTATTGGTAGTGTTATAGAGTATCACGAGTATGGCACTATTGGAAATGTGTTTAGAGAGGGCTCACTATTGGTCATGTGTTAGAGAGGGCTCCCTATTGGTCAATGTGTTAGAGAGGGATCACTATTGGTAAATGTATTAGAGAGGGCTCCACTATTGGTAAATGTGTTAGAGAGGGCTCACTATTGGTAAATGGGAGAGAGGGATCACTATGGTAAATGTTTTAGAGAGGGATCACTATTGGTAATGTGTTAGAGAGGGATCACTATTGGTCAATGTGTTAGAGGGATCGCTATTGTCAATGTGTTAGAGAGGGATCATATTGGTAAATGTGTTAGTGAGGGATAACTATTGGTAATGTGTTAGAGAGGGATCACTATTGGCCAATGTGTTAGAGAGGGATCACTATTGGTAAATGTGTTAGAGAGGATCACTATTGTAAATGTGTTAGAGAGGGCTCACTATTGGTAATGGGAGAGGGATCACTATGGTAAATGTTTTAGAGAGGGATCACTATTGGTCAATGTGATAGAGAGGGATCACTATTGGTCAATGTGTATTAGTGGGATCACTATTGGTCAATGTGTTAGAGAGGGATCACTATGGTAAATGTGTTATACAGGAATCAACTATTGGTAAATGTGTTAGAAAGGGCTCACTATGGTTAATGTGCAAAGAGGGATCACTATTGGTCAATGTGTTAGAGAGGGATCACTATTGGTCAATGTGTTAGAGAGGGTCACTATTGATCAATGTGTTAGAGGAGATGATATTGGTAAATTGTTAGAGAGGGATAACATTGGTAAATGTGTTAGAGGGATAACTATTGTAAATGTGTTAGAGAGGGATCACTATTGGCCAATGTGTTAGAGAGGGATCACTATTGGTAAATGTGTGATAGAGGGATCATATTGGTAAATGTGTTAGAGAGGGATCACTATGGTAAATGTGTTAGTGAGGGATCACTATTGGTAAATGTGTTAGAGAGGGATCATTATTGGTAAATGTGAAGAGAGGGATTACTATTGGTAAATGGGTTAGAGAGGGATCACTATTGGTCAATGTGTTAGGAGGAATCACTATTGGTAAATGTGTTAGGAGGGTTCAATATTG